>OZ038435.1:26845331-27122525 GCA_964036275.1 Litoditis marina | reverse complement strand
GAGAGAGAGAGAGAGAGAGAGAGAGAGAGAGAGAGAGAGAGAGAGCCTAGAAAATTGAAGAAAACAGTATTTACCTGTTGCCTCGCATTCAAAATCCAAGCATCATCTCCACCAACTGTAAGGTTAACCAGACAAATCAATCCGTTTTCGATGATTTTCTCCAGAACCTGAAAAATAATATTGGAGAAAGAATTAATATGGGAGATTCCAAAACATATTGGTGATTCAAAAATCGTTACATTATTATTACAGATGACAATATTAGTAGGATAACCCATACATAGTGTAAGTCTGAGCTCTTATACTCTGAGAACACAGTGCTACCGTACCTTGAGAAGATTGGGCAGGGGATATTTGGCATAGGTGTCTAGCATGGACAACACAGACAGAATAACCGACGGCCCACGAGCTTCCGTTATGATTTTCTGGAAAAAATTAAGTATTAGATTTCCAAAAGTAATAAATGTGAAAGAACATTCAGGTAAACTTGCGATTTAGAAAGTTTGTTCATAAAACTGAAACGCTACATATTGGTCCCATCTGCTGTGTTTGTAGTTTGTAGTGCAACCTAGCTTCTTTTCAGTTGTGATGAAGAATAAGCCTATTTTATACAGATCCAACTATCAAATAAAATTGATCACCTTATTCCTCGGGTTGTTGGCGGCGACGTTGAGGAGGAAGCCGAAGCCGTGTTCGGCTATTCGGGGGTCGTCGGCACCCAGCAGTTGGATGACCGACAGAATGGGTTGGGAAATATCCTGTAGGAATCAGCGTCAATCAGGGTAACTTATTTTATCTCAGTTTAATTCGTAGATTCGATTTCTTTTTGTAGTTTGATGTATTTCAGGAGCGATGGCCAACTTTTGACTACAGCAGGGGTATAGGTAAAGAAATGTCGCAGAGCATATACCATCGTAGGTTCTCTTTTGTGGTGTCCCCCGTAGTTCCCACGTAGTTTAATTCAGAACTCGGGGGAAATTCGTTCAAAGAGTATAATAACCTCTGAACTTTGTTCTTACCAGTTGCCGCAAGTATTGAACATCGCTGACGGAGGATAGACAGTGTAGACAGTCATTCAACACTCGGGGAGAGCCATGGGCGAGGAGAGAGGACATCGCCTGCAGAGGGTGGGTAGAGAAATAGAGAAAAGAATGAGTAGAGGAAAAACAACCATACGTAGATGAACAGAATTCAGAAAGGCGCATACAGTCAGGTTTAAAATTTCTTCAAGGTTACCTGCGCGAAATGTTACAGAACACTTAGATTTTAAATACGGTTTATTTCTGAACAGAAGAAAGTTGCAAATGGCTTATAAACTAGCGTTCACTTTCTGTTACCAATGTGTCTGTGCAATTCCACCAACTATGAGGAAGGAAGTCAAACATACCGTGACACCTCCCAACTCGATGAACCGCTCAGCGAACTTCTTGGCTTCGGATGATATCAAACAGAGGAACAGCTTGGCGGTGGCAGAAATCACCTGGAATAGTGAACATGTTTATGTATGTTTCTTGAGTATCAGAGAGAGAAAGGAAAGTTGAACAGAAAACCGAAACCGTCGAAGCGAAAAACGAACTTTCTCCTCCATGCCGGCGTTCAGGAAGGGTAACAATCGGCCCATTCCGGAGAAGAAAAACTCCTGGAAACACAAGAGTTATGACAACGATACCGAGCAACTAAACATTTGATACAATAATAAAGTGTCGTTTCCATCTAACGACATGCAAAACATGAGTATCGATCGTACTTGCGGCCTAGCCGATCAATATGTATATTTTGCACGCCTCGCTGGAGTGATGCGACTGTAGTTCGTAACTGCATAGTAAAGTGGAGTTAAATATATATGAATGAGACTGAAACAAACCATATTCATTGAACCATGGTATGGAAAAATGAAAATCGAATAAATCACCTTCATGGGTTGATTGCTTTGGATGAGGACTCGAACAGTTGAGATGGCCAGTGCCTTTACAGTGTAGTTGAGATCATTCACAGAAGCAATGTCCATTAATCGTTCTATCACAGCCTCGGATCTGAGAATGTCAAATATATATCACATTTCTTTTACATACGGAAATACTTGTAACAAGAAAATGAACTAATACGTACTTTGATCGAAAAAAAAGGTAATATTTAAGCCTTCCTCCTGTTCACAGATATACGATATTCGTGCAAAAGACAGATGAAGATGAAAGAGAATTACATAGAAATGTCAAATGAAAAAATCCCAAATTTTTACCTCGCATATCTGCGTATCCTACTCAACGTCATTCTGTCTCTTCTTTTGCTTGCCAACATGAGCCAGATGGCTGTCAACGCATTCTGGGTATACGGCTGGTTGGCTCTGGAAAGGAGAAATAAACGGTGGAATAAGATGAGATCATCTTCTGTAAGTAAATAAACTTTTTCTGAACTGGTCCGTGGAAAACAAAATACATAGTATTAGTGCGATATGTACTTGTGAAACGTGTGAAGGGCACCAGAACTCAACAACGTGCAATGACAATGGAAAATATTGCACATTTTCCTCACTTTTCAATTGACTAGACCATAGAAAACGTTGTTTCTTTGTAGTATTGTCGCCAACATAGCCTCTAAACTGACATTAGCCGTCGACAGATATTCTGAACCGGTTCCTTTCCGCGTCCGTTCATAATGACCGCCTCCATGGCCGGATCCTCATTCATCAGACACACCACTTTCAACAATTGCGTCATCACCTGGATAATTTTGATGTAGTAGAGGCGACAGAGTTCGTCTGGAGACGTGAAACATGAGATCAGAACGTATGTACAACAGTTACGGTGAGCTAGATATTCATTTAACTAGGCAGTAAAAGTTTCGCTCGGTTGTACATATGAGGAGAAAACCACCTTGGCTTGAAACTAATTTTAGAAAAAGGTGAAGAAAAAAATTAAATTGAGCCAAAAGTTAGCGAAAAAAGACTTTTTCGACAGGAGATTCACATTCATAGTGAGCATCACCAACCTCGACATCGGTGTTGTCGTCGCCAATGACGTCGAATATCTGAATCAACAAGCGGGCCATCTTCTGCGGGTTCGCGTGTCGGAATCGCTGGTGGTTCACCATGTCAACGATAGAGTTGGTCGCCTTTTTACGTTGGACCTGAAGAGAATTTCACATGAAATCCAGATTCTTCTCATTTCTGTTTCATTCTCGGGTTTTGTCTGAATAAAACTAGTCTCCTAACTTTGGTCGCCTTCGCTGTATGAGTAGAGAACAACATTTTCTGATTTCGTTCCGGCTGCCACCACTTCTGCCTTCAGTAAATGGACGGTGTGAGCGTTCACCAAAGTGTAACCCGTGCAAAGATACGGTACATGTCTACGATTATGTGAAGCGGAGTATACCATATCGTTACTGCCGAGTGTCCTGAGCAGTAGGTCCATGTGACTGTCCAATTGGGTCAAATATCCAGGGTAGTAGTTCTCCACACTCGAAGAGGCAGAAGACATCGAAACTCCAGTCATCTGGGGAGCCTGCAAAACAGCTCATTGACTAGTTGTATGGGGAAATTTTGCGTGAACATCTCAAACTGAAGAGCACGTTGTACGAACAAGTCTTGCAACTTATCTCGAAAATAAAAAGTGAGCCATTAGGTACAACTGTTAGATACAACTTACGGATCTCTGACGCACTTGTCATGGAAACTATTATCTTCGCATAAGTGACAGATGTACTCTAGAATTTCGCGGCGAGTCGCCGGCGACATGGAGGGGTCGGCAGAGTGTCGCCGGCGGGTCGCCTGCGGTTATTTTCAGGTCCTTCACACTAAACGTTCTATATAGTAATCAGATACCGGAACTGGTAATTTGACAGAGAATAAAAATGTTGTATATACTTATCGTCGCCAGAAATAGACACGATGAGATTCACGGCTTCATTGTTCATGTATAAACATGTCACCCAACAAAGTACTGCAAGTATACGTATCTGAATAACATATATCTTATCCAGAATCAACGACCTAAAAATAATCGCAGGCGACCCGCCGGCGACACTCTGCCGACCCCTCCATGTCGCCGGCGACTCGCCGCCAAATTCTAGAGTATATTTCACTTAAAAAATGTTGTGTCTTCGTACAAATGATCGAGACTTTAACTCACCGCATAGTTGAACTGCGCAACTTCCGTGATTTGGGTGTTGACGGAGAGTTCACTCATTTGTCCCAGGGACATCTGCGACATTTGGGACATGCCCGACACCACTGACGGCGCCTGAAAAATGAAAGTAACTAAATGGTTCAGAACTAATTCAAACCAGTTACCAAACCAACAAAAGACTGATGTGCTAACCACTTCACCAACAAAGCACAGGCAAATCAGCTTGAAACAGCTTCGTTTCATCTCGCTTTCGTGACATGATTGCTAAGTCCAATATTGGTAGTAACAACTAGTTTTAGCGAAACCTTTAGCAAAAACTAAAGTATTAAATACAGCAGAATACTTTACGTACCACACTGCCTGGTCGACTTCCGTCGCCGGCCTGGCCCCCGTACATACAGGACGGACTGTCGCTCATCCATTGGTTGAAGTGGCTCAGATTTCGAATTCCGCAACTCTCGCGCAATTTCTGGACCGGATCCGCGTTGGAAACACGGAACGGAGAACCCGGCATCTGGGCCGGTTGGAATCTGGAACCGAAATAGTTGAAATGAAGATACTTACAGTTTAACAAAAATATTGCATTTCTTTTGTAAGTTCCAATAAAGATTTATAAGTTTCCCAGAGTTTTTTTTTACTTCTCTCTCGAAAGAAGCCAAAACTCAAGAGCGTGACAACAACTGGTTTGTAGTTTGATGTGCATGTACAGCAGGAATTCCGGTTCTCGATTGAAAGCAGTTGAATCGAATATTTTAGGACAGACTTGAGGGTAGAGTTGAATTTGTTTTGTTCTAATTTTATCATAAGTGGTGTCGTGAACCTATCTAGGTTGAAAACAAGATGAGCTGTAGTAGGTACCTGTTGGGTGCGAGGGGAGTGTGAGGTCGTGCGTTGGAGGCGAAGGAGGTGGAGGGAACCTGCTGGTCGTACGGAGAGTTCATCGTCCACTATGGCACATACACACTGAAATACGGGAGAATTTACTACTAGTGAATCGGGTAAAACGTAGACAAACGAGAAGCGTTTTTGGATGTGTTTTACGTGAACTTTTGTGTAGAGAAGAATATTAGAATATCAATAAACTGCAAGGAATAAGTCAGAGAACAACAAATAATTCATACTGGTAATCTAAACAATTCGTCCGTACAAACAGTAGGAAAGAACGCAGAAAACGTGTAGAGCCAGAGCATAAGTGAATAAAGAAATATCGAGAGCTCAGAGAAAGATAGGGATTATAAAGAAAACATCAGGTGAAACTACTTCTCTCTCTCTCTCTCTCTCTCTCTCTCTCTCTCTCTCTCTCTCTCTCTCTCTCTCTCTCTCTCTCTCTCTCTCTCTCTGCCTGTCTCTCCATCTCGAAAAGAGGTCAATAACACCTAGTAGTATAGTGTAATGTAACCTGGTTGTAGTTGTACTACAATCCCACTCAATAGGTGTGAAGTAGTCATTGAATAGCCAATATTGTAGTACTAGGCTAATTGAGGATGTTGCAGCAATAGGTGTTAGAATACATGAAAAGTATCCCAAGTCGATTATTAGGAAACATAGCACACTACATGTTTTACCATTGAGTTTGTAGAATCACACTCGCCAAATGAGATACAAATGAAACGAATTTACAGGGAAATACTAAACTTGCCTATTTGATGTCAAATACAGGGGATTAGGTGACAGTTAATTAAGGTCTTACTGGGCTTGACAGCTAAGGTGGGATATCGTCAAGTCTTCAAGGCGTAAAACAGATAATTGATTATGCAATAGTACACGGTATAGATGAAACAAAATATTTATACTACATTACTATGTTCTTTCATTACAATGACAAAGTTTATTTTAACTTTCAATGAAATTTTCTTTGTTATGTGAAGTTGTGCACGGGAGGAGGAAGAATCGTAATTCGTATTCCGCGAGTACGTATTGTAGGCAGTGAGAATGGCGGTATGAATAATGCATATGACTGCGTGGCATTTGAAAAGTAATGTGAGAAAACGAGAGAATGAGAGAAAGAGAGAGAGAGAGAGAGGGGTAGAGAAGAGAGGAAGAGAGAGAGAGAGAGGGAGAGAGAGAGAGAGAAGAAGAAGAAGAAGAGGGAGATTAAAAGAGAAAAGAGGAAAAGGGAAACGAGAGAGAAGAAGGTGGGAGGAATATGGAAAGAAATAGGGGGAGAGAGTAAGAGGGAGGATGTTCTCACTGAACATTTCCATATAGTTCTCTCCCTTCTTAAACTCCGTACATGTTCCCAAAGATAGTCCTTTATACTTTCGAATCTCTCCTTTTTCTACCAGTTTTGAAGCGTGCGAACGCATCTCTCGCACTAAAAACGGTTTTGTTCTGTTTTCATTTTGGGTCGGGATCAATTTGGCATGAGAATACGAGATTTTGAAAACAAGAATGATTGCATTAATTGGTTTAGCTACAAGTAAAGTCCATCGCATTTTCTGAGCGAAATTGGGCAACGTGCCAATGAATAGTTTTTCATAGAGTGTTTTTGATCACTTAGTATAATGAAGTAGTTATTCTCGATGAACTTCATAATTTCACTAGTTCATCAATTCTCCACCTGCACTACCCTGTGTTTTGTCATAATTCGCCCACAGGTACGGCGAATTCATTTTCTCAGGGGAGGTCCTCCCTTCGAACGGAAACACTAATTACGAGTGGATGCGTATATAACAAATGAGTGGGACATCTGTCCGCTCCGTCTGTCCACGGCACAGCAGACGGGCACAGTTACAGTTACCGCGCGCGCATTTGAATTCGACCCTCTTCGGTGCCTTTAACAAAAACACAACAGTTGTCCGGTGAAATTAGAGACAGGATTAATTGAGAAAATGGATAGGTGCCGACCAAACGGTGAACTAATATCTGAATGGAAGACAATTATTGCTAGATGGAAAGGTTTAGTCGATATTTTAGAAAGAAAAAAACTTAAAGACTGTCAAGTTAAAAAGGTGTTCCAATGTCATACTATATCAATCCTAGATTCAATTTTTTGTTCACCTCAACTGAACGAAGTCAAAAGGCAGTTAACAACCTAGTTGCGACGTGTTTACAAAAGATTGAATCAGGTACACGCTGAAGTATCAGACAAATCATAACTTAGAAACGGTTCAGGTTTAGGCTAATCAATAACTTTTGATAGTTTGTAAAGCAAGAACCTTTTGAATAGATCTATGTAAATCAATGCATTTTGAGTAAGTCAACAACTTCCGAATGGTTATGTACTGTCCTAGTAGTTTTCTAGTGAATAGGCGTGTCAGGCTGGACAGAACTTGTCACAGCCATCAATCACCCGGACTGTCCACTTGCTGTTGGGGTTTAGGGTAATTATGGGAACCCATTATACAGGTGCACACAATTAAGGGGAAACTAAACGAATTACACTTATTAGCCTATTTACAGTAATCAAGAAGGCTAATAACTTATACAAACTAAACTATAAGAACTTTCAGATGATATTCATAGACACGAGAAACGAGGGAAACTATACGAGTTTCGCTTATTGGCCTATTTACAGTAATCAATAATGCTAACAAAGTTTACAAAATATATAAAATATGTAACAAAATATATTCACATTTGAAAAGAAGGAAGAAAAAGCCAACTGTATGTGTTGTTTTAATCATCCGCATTAGGGATGAGCGGATCAGATTGTCATTAAATTAATGGTTGAGCTCTATATTTAATTATTATAACAATGGCGTCATGCCGTGTTTCTAAAAAATAGATATGGCAATAACCACTAATAGCAAATTCAAACCACAAAAATAACCAAAGTTTTTACACCATAATAGAGCCATTTACAAACAACTTTCATTGTTACTGACGATTCAGACATAGTAAGTCTAGTTGCAATTTTACAATTTCCTAATGTCAATTATAAATAGTTGCGTCTCTAAGTTCTTATTCAAAATGTCAAGGTCTTTAGGACTTTAAGTGGGACAGGATATAGCCCCCCCCCCCCTCCATTAATGGCTCAATTGAACACTTTGAATATGCCAAGGTCAGCTGTTCAACTGCTATTCACTACCTCTTTAGGCGAGTTGCGCAACTACTTTAACGGTTTCGAAGAAAACAACTATTTATACCCTGAAGAGTGACGGAGGAGAAGTTGAAATAATGTTTTTGGGTTCATACACGTTTTCACGTTAAGTGCACTAACGTGATGAAACTACCAAAGCCATACAAATCCCAAAAGTGTACAGATACGTACTTGCTAATTTTTTTACATCAGTGTCTAATTTCCTCATTTTTTACGTGACAAATTTGGGAGAACAATACTATTTGGCATGCAACGAAGAAAATAAAGTGTTCGTTGCTAATCCATAGATATATCATAACTCTTGTATAATTTCTATTTCTAATAGATGGGATTAAGGTAAGTGAATGGGGGACAGGTGTGACTAACTGCATAATTGCATGCTAAATGCGTGTATTCAAAAAAAAAGGGGTATTATAGCAAAGAGCAGGGATAATTTACGGAAAGACATTGTCAGAAATCCAATGTTGTAAATATAGAAATATATGTGACATGTATTTCACGTTCACTTCACAATAAAGAGAAAAAGGAATTTATTGCAAAATATAGGTGAGTGAGACGTGAGAAATGTAAAATACTGTGTGGAAAATGTCAACTTTGGAATAAACTTTTAGAACACAAGATAAACTACTGACTTTGATGTATAGTTCTTGAATTATAATGCAAATTTAGGTTGGTAAAGTTATAATTTAATGAATTATGTACTTGATTCACTCAATCTGACTTCGCCATAATTTACGAAAAACATTGGGATCAAACTACAAAAAAAACAGCGGCGTAGAGAAACATTAAAGAGCGAGCCCCATATACAATAAATAATTTTTTAATTGAATAATATCATATAAATAAACAGAATAGAACTGTAGAGCCGTATATATAATGTTGGAGGAGTCTATGATTTGAATTCGGTCTGAACGCGAAATGAGCGAGCGAACATATAATTTAATGGCGCATTCAAAGCAGATGAGAGGGGAGATAAAAATAAGAAGAAAGTATTAAAAGAGATCGTAAAATAGAAATACCAGTTATATCCCTCCGAATAGCTACGGTGAGGCAATAAAACTGGCTCTGAACACATTTGTAACGAAAATCGGCTAGTTATAATGGAACAAAAGATTTGAAAAAATGAAAATAGAGGGAAAAGAGAAGAAAGAAAAATAAAAGAGAAACATGAGATAAGAAGACTAGATAGCTTGATAGTAGGGGAGACTGGAAGAAAAGAGAACAGAATTCAACTTTTTGATGATCCAAAATATCATTAAAACATGCTCAAAGTAAAAATAGTTCAATGAAAGAACAGCAATTCAAATAGTTTTGTATACACTAATTGATAACGTCACAAAAATAAATAGGTATCATTTAAAGGAGAATTATGAGAAAAATTATATGAAATATAGTTATAAACTATCTGAATAAAAACATAGCAAGTAGATGTATTGTGAATATTCGTTCGAAATAGTATTGCTTCGTATTCCTCTGTTACTCTGAATATAGGCGAATGCTGAATGAAATAAAAAGAGGGGCAGGTGGTGCGCGGAGAGCGACAATTCTGGACCACGGCGAATTCAAATCGGCGTGGGGCGAGACGGCGACGAGAGAGCAGGCGGATGCGGGAGGGCACAGACAGTTGCCAGGGTCAATGAGGCAGGAAGAGCGAAAAACACAGCTAATATGAATAGATAGGTGGAATACAGGTGAACAGGAGAGATAGAGAGTGAGAGAGACGATGAGAGTGAGAGAGAGAGAGAGAGAGAGAGAGAGAGAGAGAGAGAGAGAGAGAGAGAAGAGTTAGAGAGAAAAAGAAACAAAACTTTCAAGTTTTACAAGCACAAAACTGATGTATATACCAAAAATGCATTAAATTGTTACAATTATCTGCGACCCCACATCTTTTAACACTTTTGAAAGGTCATCATATTGAACGCAACATCCTATAGCCATCGATTAGGTTGACAGGCGTAGGATCGTAAATCGAGCAGGAGGGCGTGTCGAAAACAATGCTCCATCCATCACTAGGGCCCTAATTTATGCCCCTCCCCTATATTCCTTACGTGAATAGCCATAGATAGATGTGTATTAGCATACAATCTCAATCTAGTACCACCGGGGGTATGACACTGTCAACCGGTGGGCACAATCTATAGTCATGGTTATGCTAATTGCACCCTGGTCAGCCACTGAAATTGCTAATTTGCTGGTTTAAAGGGGATGGAGTTTTCATTAGAAAGTTCTCACGTTAAAAAACGAGTAGGAGATATGACGTAATCGTAGCACGTTCACGTGCTTTGCATGGATTCGGAACGACAAGTGCAAGTACGCTGGAAGTGAATAGAACGGTTGCGTATACAGTAGTTATAAATTGAACAAATATTCTTGTACTTCTGGGTTTACAAGCGAAAACAATAACTTCTCTGATAATATCTCACAAAAATGGCAAAGTTGTTTTCAACGCCGATCACTTCAACTAAGCTCGTGAGGTTACTGTAGTGAGTTTGGATGAATAGTGGAGGTGACAGGGGTATAATGAGACCATCTGAGATCTATTGGAACATTGCCATCGGCAAGATGTTGGAAGGTAATTGAGAGAGATGAGCACGAGATAGGGGAAATGAATGGGAAGGAGAGGAGATATAGAAGAGGGTGGAGGAGAAAGAGAGGGAGAGAAAGAAAGAGAAAGAAAGAAAGAAAAGAAACTGGAGCAGTACGATGAGAGAGATGGAGTGGTAACATAAATATAACTAGAAAGTTCGTAAGAAAAGATAACACAGCATAGTTTCTACGTTTTGAGGTAGTTCACTGATCACAACACGAATGATAGTGTTCGTACACAGCAGAAAACAAGGTCTACAGTATGCCAGTGTGTTTTGGCGAGGACTATGCCTGCTGGGTGCCTCCCGCCGTGTGCCTCAATACATTCCATCTGCTATTTGCATAAAACAGTCATATCGTAATACACTTGAGCCCTGCCCTTCCTAGTTTACCCCTGCCACTACTCCATAACTAAGTACACAACATGTTTGTCCAAAAGACTATCCTGCAGACCTGCAGGCCTGCACTTCCTGCGCCAGAGCAAAATCCGCTAGCGCGCGACGTGCGCGCAGTACCATCGAGAATCAAGTGGTTTAAAAGATATCGTATACCTGACAATTCTATTCGAAAGATGTATCATGAGAGGTTTCTGAATGGGAATGAAGCTCATTGTATACAAGTCAAATAAAAAAGAGGTAAGAGAACTGAAAAACGTGTTGTGACAAAGTACACATTTCCTGAGTTCTCTTCACGTTCAACATGACTATCCTATCATCAGGTTCACTCTGTGTTTTTCACACTTGAAAGATAATTAAATCAAACTGAAAATTTTTAGAAACTTGACAGTTCTCCAATAGAGATAGTGGTTTCAGTTGCAACTCTCATCTACCGTATCTATCAATCAAAAATGTATAGGAGCAAATTTGCGCAGCTGTCAATGATATGTCTGCTCTAGACATACTGACTAGTAGCATACTAGGAACAACATGAACGAGCTACGTGAATTGTGGATAAACATCAGAAATTGTACCCTTCATTGCCTTTTTTCGCCTAATTATGTGAATCATTCACGTTAGGCGACCATGCTTTCTAGGGTTGTTAAACTCGAACTCGAAACTCGAAAACACGAAATTTCTCAAAACTCGAAAACTCGAAAACTCGAAATTTTGAACTCGATTCAACCCTAATGCTTTCATTTGCCGTATATTCATAACATAACTTAATGAAACTTTTGCGTGATTCAGTTTAGTCTGATTCAAAAGACCAAGTCGCAGTAGAAAAGTGAAGCGTGCAGGCTCGAAAATAAGTTATATAAAACGGAAATTTGGCTTGCCCTTTCGCCTTATTTGTGAGCGAGTTATACTTCTGAGCATACATGCCTAAAATTATTCAAGTTGAGTGTAGTTAATTAGTCTGAAACCTATAGATGAATCTCTGGAATTTCTGGTCCTAGTAAGTTCTTTTGACCTCCCCCGGCTTTTTCAAATCGATGTGCATCGGAAGCGTGTATTATGCAAGAACGTGTGACTCTGTCGTTTCTCGACACAAACATGTGGACAGTTGGTAATTGATGGTAGTAGATTAGTTAGATGTGCAGGTATGATAAGCATGTCGCCTACTAGCCAAGGTCATACGGTAGCTACTACTTCAAATCTCAACATGTCTGCACGCTCTGCTGATCACATGCTCTTTCGTACCCCTCTCGCACGACAGATCAGATAACGTAATCTTATTTGAAAAAGGAAATCAAACGCGCAAAAAAGGAATGACAGACAAACTCAAAATGAAGTGACATTCATCGCCCGTAACACACATTCACGTGACATACGTGATATACATCAGCAAATTAAAGACATTTTGTAGTGAAGTACATCAAGCTGTATTGCGTGATAAGTGCTCATGGTACACGTTCAATCAACACGTCGTAAATGGAATAATCGAAAGTTTAGTTATATTAATATTAATAATAAAAAACTAACAACACTTTTGAATAGGGAGAGACGAAAATAAAGGCATCAAAAGAAGGGTCTACTCTATCATGTGCGATTTGTAGTTTGGTCGCAATGTTTGTAGCCTTGAAAGAAGAAGCGAATATTTCCACAATAATGTGAACAAATCGTACAGAATCAATGGACGAGAATATTTGCTCAATGATACAGTTATCGTAATTTGCCTACTATTTGCTTTGGCGAGAAATTGATATATCTCATTTTTATAAGTTATTTGAATGAATACTCTATACTACTATTCATACTGCCTCATTTGAAACATTTAATCAGTGTAATTTGAAAAATGATCTTTCCGCTAAAGTCCCGAAATGAAATTTGTACTTCTTTTCACTTCATCGCATCTTTGAAACCAATGAAGCAAAGTAACGTTTGATAACATGTTTTCGAATACAGAGTATGTAATTTTCATTCATCGATTCTCGATCGATCATCGATCGAAGATTCAATCAATCGATTCTCGAAAATATATAAGTAATGTTTATTCATTAGTAGAAAGTTTATTTCTTGGCCTGTGGTATTTGGAGTCCCACAGAGAAGACTGTTTGCAATGAGGTTGACCAGTTGGTATTGCGCAACTCAGAGAGAGAGAGAGGGAAGAGGGTTAGAGAATGAGAGAACACTAATAAGAGGGTTGAGTAGTATATTATCTTCTGAAAAAAATAGAAGGGGTATAGTTGAGGTCAATCAAAGTTCAAGAACTTGAAATTATAACTAAATTATCTATGTCTTAAATTTCCCACTCTTTGTTAGATGTCATTACCAAAAATTCATCCGAATAGGCAACATCGAGACAGTTACAGTACCACTTGATTTGGAGGACAAATATAATAAACGTTCGTCATCTATATTGAGAAGCAACACATATATCATGACATAGGTGTCTGTCTGACATATGTGTTAAACAATACAAAGCTTATCATCAGAACTTGATACTCCTAAAACGTTCGATAACTTTATCGAATTGGAGAGACAACTGCCATATTTGGCACATATGGGGAAGGAATTTCGAAATTCGAATATATGGAAACAGCTGGAGACAGCTGGTCTACATGCCGACACTGGCAATAAATAAGGAATTTGCGGAAGGACAGAAAAAGGGGATGAAACCGAAACGAGGGCAACTTGGAAAGACGAACACTGGAAGTTGGGTGGGAAACTATTGGGGCATAGTTCGATTGTTCCACTCTGATGCTAGTCAATTTTTTCTCTTTCTTTCATATTCGTACAGTAAGCTTCTTCATGATTGAAGTCGGTTCTCATATACTATGAACAAACAAATTATTACGTATGAGTGGTACCCTAGTTGTACTTTGATCTACACACACGAATTACGTCTAAAATACACCGTGTTCAGACTATAAACACCAGTGGAATCGAACAAAATGACCGTGTATGGGTATTCGGTGCGAGAGCGACTGATTCGCGTCAGTTTTCAGTATTCATAAAAGATTTAGGGTATTTATTTCAACTATAATTGTTGATTGTGTTGATACTGATAGATGTAAACAGACTCAAGCAACTCAACACATCACACACACCTGATAAGCACTAATATTGCATGAACTTATAGATTGCTGCAAAAAGCACATGAAATGAAGAAAAGAAGAGCGAGAGAGAAAGAGAGAAGAGAGATAGGAGAAGAGAGAGAGAGAGAAAGAGAGTGTGTGTGAGAGAGAGAGAGAGAGTGCGAGTGAGAGGGGAAGCGAGAGCATAACAGATGGGAAGATAGGGGGAACCAGAGAGGTAGAGAGAGAGAGAGAAATAGAGAAAGAGAAAGAGAGAGTACGAGAGTGTTTTGTTGTTGATCCTGTCCCCTACTCCATAATCCTCTCCTGCATGCTCTGAATGCGCAACACCCGTAAGAGTGTAATGACTATCTGTACAGAGTCACTTGTATTATGCTCGAGTATTACATTCGAATATAGACAGTTATACTAGGGGTTGATCGAGAGATACAAGCAAGTTTAAATTAGTTTTATATCGTTCTTATGAGTTTGTAGTTTTATCTCAGTATATTTAGACATATATCGAGAGCGCTGTTCTTTGTGTCATTAGATCAGACTTCGAAGTCAAAGTCTACCATAGTTCGCACATTTCTCAACTGGACTTGGGCAGCTTGCCAATGAAATTTCAAGGCAGTGTTTGAACAACAATAGAAATTTATGTGAAGGGTTCTTCCCCTTAGTTATAGTTCGTATTCAGGGAAACTTTCTGTAAAATATATGTTTTCTCTAAATAACAGTCTTCCAAAGTTTTTGGCACGCTGCCAACGAGTTCAGTTGGGAAATGTGAGCACTATACCACCTACGCTATTGACGGGGTGGTTCAACAGTTCAACATGCCCACGGAATATTTGCTGATGTTTTCGTTTGTTGAAAGTTCATGAACAACACTTGATAAAGTGGAAAATAACTTGGGTTGAACTTTGACGAGGTATCGCAGTTCACACAATATTATTGGTGATTTCTATATTAGTTGATTTCAACCGTATATTTAAACCTATAGTATGAGCTTCGAACGTCGAGGGACCCATTCAACACGTGGAAGTTTAATGGGAAAGCCGCCATTTTTATATCCGGTTATTTAGCGTGTACTGTAGTGGATTGAAAATAGAACGGGTGAACTACAGTTAGCTCAATTCAATTCATGATTTAATAAACGAAATCGACCAGAACCTTTCATCTTCAAATTGATGATTGTCTGTGAATAAAGAGTCCTTGTGTTTTGGTTATTAGAATTTTCCTTCCACAAAGTATGCATTTCCACTGCTAATAACTTGTATTTGTTCAATCCAACAAAACAAGTATATGTGAATGTTTCATAAAAGAGTACGTATATACATAACAGGGGCCAATTGGGATAACACAATTGGTGGCGCATACACAATGTAACATAGAGACAGACTAATATCACTCGGTTTGCTGGAATATATATTATATTTTAATCTGGAATTTGAGATATACTTTCAATAAACTGACATATTGGTCGGATGTGAGATGGGAGAGTACTCGATGGGAAAAGTCGCAATACGGGGACTAATTCAACGAGTACTATTACAAAACAACAAAAAATAACAAATGGGAATAGTTGCCAGTTAAAATAGCTGGGAATCTCGGAGCGCACCCTGTTCAGAGAGGGGACAAGTGTGGTACTCCACGCCTCAATCTCAACCTAATACTCATTATAATCTTTTAAATCCATGTAGAGCCAAAAAAACTTTATATTACATCAAACTTAGAACCTTTTCGTATTATTATTCTGCTGTGTACGTGATATTATCATCGGGCGTGGAGTAGAAAACAACTATGCATAGAGATCTCGTGGAATGAACAAAACAAGTATGATGCTCCAATGACTAGCAGATGGCGCCAATGAAAACACGATGGCCCCTGGCAGGGATCGAACCCGTGAGCGGTAGAGCGGCCGCGCGACCACACGTACTGCGCTAGATGATGCTGGCGGGCAGCATCTCGAAGGCGGCCGTGTTCCGTTTGGACGTCGTCGACTGGCGTCTCATGATGACGTCATGTTCATCTCCTAGGCAGGAATAGTCGCGGTTCGACAGAGAACCCATGATGGCGCCCTGAAACATCACTGAATTAGGATAACATCTAACACAAAAAAAAAACTAATTTTAATGAAAGAAACTACGTTTTTCACAATTTTCACAGTATGGCTTTCAATTCGAAATTCGTTTTCTCCTATTGGTAACTCAGTTTCCAGCTTTTTAGTCTCGAACAAGCATCTCCTTTTTTCTCGAATGTTCCAATCATACAATCATATTTTCAAGACATGTGATTTTTCCGTAACATAGAGATGAATGCCACTATTGAACGGCTGTTTATAGCAACCTGCCGGCTATCTACTGTCAACCCGCTGACAACGTACCTCAGGTATGGAGTGATGTGATGAGGTGACCGACTGCGTGTTGGGCATTCCGTAGTCGCTGGCCATACCGGCTGTCAGCAGGACCTGGGCGCATTCCTGGAAGCCCTGGTGCTGGGCATGCCACAGACAGGAACGGCCCTGCTCGTCCAGCAGATTCATGTCCGCGTTGTTCTGTAAATTATACCATGTCAGAATCAGAACAAGTGTCAAAGTTTAAGTGGATTTGGAAAATTAGAAGTTTTTTGAGACTCCGTCGGTGGAAAACGAGCTATACCGAGTGATTAAACGTTTCGTTTTAGTCTAAATATCCGTCATTCACGAGTTTAGACCAGGAAGCAACGGGTTCAAACTACAAAGTGGAATACAACGAGCTATTTTTTTGGTTTCTTTTAGGGGGACGGAAATCTCGTTCACAGTGTCATGAGATAACACTTTCTACAAGAGCAAAAAAGTTATTTATAAAAAAAACAACTAACCCATAACAATAGCTGGACCATCTCGAGACTGCCGATGCTGCATGCCAGATGGAGGGGCGTCCGACGATCCTTGCTGGAGACGGGCGAGTTGACGTCGTCGGAGGTGGCACGCGCCAGCAAAAGCGACGCGACGGCGACATCGCGCGACAGCACGGCGGACACCAGTTGGGAGGACACCGTCTCGTCCACGCGCAGGGGCGGAAGGAACCGCTTCTGCTCGTACTTGGACCGGATCCACGTCTCTTTTTGGTCCCTGGAATGACAGATAAATGAACTACGGACCGAACGTTCAAATATCCTAGTAATCACAACATGGGATCATGAACAAACTATATCATCATGAACGTGGTCCAAAGTAGATAGCTAGTCAACAGCGGCTAAAACTGTTTTCGCTACAGTATGACGACAGTTCATTGAAACCAGATCAACGGACCGCTATTCTCCCTTTTCCATCTCAGAAACACTACCAAATCGAGAGCATGGATTGGAACGAGTTCTCTCTCTCTCTCTCTCTCTCTCTCTTTCTCTCTCTCTCTCGCTCTGCCTCTCTCTCTCTCTCTCTCGCTCTGCCTCTCTCTCTCTCTCTCTCTCTCTCTCTGATCTCTCTAACCTACACTCTCTCTCATCGAGATTCCAACATTATTGTCTTGGCAAAAAAATTACCTCGGACTATCGGGCTGCGGTCTTCTGTCTCTTGGCGCGTTGTGTTCCCACAGGAGGTTGGCGGCATCGTTGCCGATGGCCTGCATGACGGCCAGACACTCCACCGGCCAGTCGTCCAATTCCAGTGAACGCACTCTGGAAAAATAGTGTATGAAAAGAAGCAGGGGAACTAAAACACAGTAGATGGTCTGCCATCGTCCTCCATAAACTTTGTAGTTTATTGTTGCCTGACTTTTCAACTATGATTCTACTTATGATTCCGAGGGCTCATGTCTCGATAAGACATTACCCGGTAGCATGTTTCATACGTTTCCATTCTAAAAATTTCGTAAAACCCTCAAAACACTTGAGTTAATATATCTCGTCCTGCTAACGCTTTTCTGTGTTTCAAAATCAGCCAAGTTCATATTTTCTATCGACCATGCTCACCTGGACACGTGGGATCCTAGATTCCTGTGTACCCCGCAGCACTCGATGCAGATGAGGGTGCCCAGGTTGAGACTGGCCCAATCGGGGTTGGCGGCCCCGCAGTCCGCGCATCTACTGTTGCCGGGGAGTTGGCGGAGGGCTTGAACCTGCAAACAACAAATGTTATATTTCATTAGAGTTTCTCATTGTTTATTACCAACTCATTCCGTCGTTTTCGAAATTGTACAAAGTCACATGTTATATGACGAATGCATCTTACAATTCTACATTGCCAAATGTTTTGTGCAAGTCCCTAGTGCCCACAAAAAGCTTTTTCTAGGACTACTAAAAACTGCTACTTCACGAATCTTCACACAAAAATCGCGACTCAACAGTACTACTAGAACCTAAATCTTAGCAAAGCAAATCAATATTCATTCGAGAAGATAATATCGGCGTACCTCTTCCCTGTTCCCGTGAGCCCTACTGCTGGGTTGGCTCATCTGACTCTGGAGGGCCTTCTCAATCTGCTCCTCGATGGCCGAAACCCATTCGTCCCGCTCCTCCGCCGAAACGGCACAGAACTCCCAGCGTTTCTGGTCACACGACACGATCTGCAAGATTAAGGTGGGTTACTGTAGCTGAGAATTCCGATGTGCTTAGCCACGAAGGATGGAGCATACATTATGAAATACAAAATAGCTCGGGAAACATCAATCTTCATGTACCTAGGGACCAGGTTCAATGTTTCTATTAGACGAGATATCAAATTTGACTAAAAATTCTCTCGAACAAAAGAATCCGACAGCGTCTGCGAGTCAAATTCTTCACCAGCTATCTTCTTGTAAAAAAACTTTTGTTTCGTTATTACACACTGCTAAATGAATGATTGATTTGAAGTTGATTCTAACCTCAAAGCACTCCTCGTCCTCGTCGGCGTGTTTCCCACTGGATCCGAGTCGTCGATGGGCGCCGCGTCGCTTCTTCTGGCCGCCGGCGACCGTCTGCGGCGTCATGGCCGCACCACCCGGCTCCTTCGCGTCGTCCGAACCACCGCCCGAAGTACCCTCGCCCGAACCGGTCACCCCTATAAGAACTCAATATACTACAGCGAATGATAGCCCGATGGGGACAGAATCCCAGTTCTATTTCGATCGCTGTACACACCACAAACTTCAGATAAAAATTAGCGATATAAAACTACAGACATAGCGGGATACAGCACTGGTAAATTTCATGGAAGATTATGTGTAGTGTCCACACCTTCTTTCGCCCAATTTACCCTAACTCCCCATGTGGAAAGCCAAGTCTTCAATCACAAATAAACTATTCTATCCCAACGACTCACCGGTGTCGCTCCTCCTTTCCATGGCGGCGGCGTCCTCCGTCTGGCTGGTGGCCATCCGTTGCGTGTTCCGCGGTCGCTGTCGACCCGCCACCTTCACCGTCGCCAAACCGAGGAAAACCTGAGGATGCAATAAATTATATCAGATTATGTAGAACACAAACTGTTACAGAAGTACAACGTACGGTTCGCAAATTTGAGCAGAATTTTCCACGTGACAATATTCAGTTATTCAAAACTGTCAAAGATACCGAAACAATCTGTATGTATGATGTGCGTTATATTCACGCGTAACTTATACTTCGTTCATGACCAACCTCCTTGCCGTGGGCCATTTTGTCCATGTAGTCCTTTAAATTATGATGGTAGGAGAGTCGTCCGTCGTTGTACAAACATACGTACTTCTTCTTCCATTCTCTGAAATAACAACGTATTCACAAATTCTCTTCAGGTTCCCAATAGTTTCAGTGACTGATACCGTAAATATGAATCGGAACTTTTTCTTCATTATTTTAAATGTAATCACGAACACGTCTGTACATAATCTAGACAGTTCACTATCTGACATTTAGTATAGTCGACACCATTCCTACTGAAACTCCTACAGTACACTTTTGCGTCTTACAATGGCTGTTTTCTGATGCAATCTTCAACTTTGTCGAAAATTATTTCAAACACTTATTGTAATAGGTTATCATAATCTAAGGTGAACATGGTTAACCATTCCGATGATATTGGCGTAGTTTAAACTGAATGAAAATGTTGTCATCCTACTGTAGGAGTCTCAGTAGGAATGAAAACGACTATATAATAATCGCTGAAAGTACCTGTTGAGTGCTCCCTTGGTACTCTTCTTGTACAAATGTCCCTGTTTGATGGGAATCGCCCTTCCGACTCCCAGGTTTAGGGCCTCAATCGCCTTGCTCTTCTCCTCCGCAGTGTCTTTAGGACGTTGCTAAAACATGTTGAAATTAACCGGTCATCGCCGAGTGTGGCAACAGGTACACGTAAAAGTCACGTGAGCTCCTTTGCTCACAATGTTTAAAATGTAGTATCCATGTTATTCATGCTATTATTCAGTCAGCCGGAAACAAATTGTGTTCTATACATGGAAATTTCGTATAATCGGGTCATTATAGCACCCCGGCGGCCCGCTAAATCTCACATTATTACATATTATGCATAACTGGCTATAAAGTATAGATTCTCCTGCACTTCGCACCAAACCAAATCGATTCTAAAGATGTTCTAGAGTTTTACAATTTGAGGTAGATTTCACTGATTTAAGTTAATTTGTCGATTGAAAGCGGACTACAGCTTGTGGAAAACACGCCAGAACACGTGGATTAGCCACGTTCCACGTGACTATTACGTGTGATGAAATCCAGAAAAGATATAAAACTCACGAATATATTAGATATCCTCCTGTTCTTCCGTTGGGTGGTGGGGGTGGAGGAGGGGGTTGGCAGATGCGAGGTGCTGGCACTACCTGCTGCCAGCTGGCTGCCCTCCATTCCACCGTAACCCGGTTGCGGGGATTCGAAGGTAGCGTCGAGAAGCGCCGCCGACGAACGAGTATGCAGGCCTGGAACGGAATGTTGAAAACTTAATACTATACAAAAGGTGAAATTGGTAAGTAGTAAATAAGGGTAATTTCTGATGGCGCAAACTACAAACCAAACAGAAAGACGAAAACTGCAGTTTCAGCCTGAATTTGCTAGATGCGTAACTGGCTGGATGAAATACAACTCAAAACATCCGCACTAAGATTCTAACTACAACCTCATACTTACAGAAGCATAACCACAGCGGTTGGCAGGGTCGCGGCAGGGTGGCAGGTTGGCGCGACGCGCGCAGAAGTGTTGCGCGCGAGCGGTACAGGATGATTAGTTGTTGTTGTTCGGTCGATTACCGTGACTACCAGCTACTATGTCGGAACGAGGTCAATAGGTGGTTGACGCGGCCATACATAGTCACCTCACTCATTATGGAACAGTTAACTGGATTGGGAAATCTCATGAGAACAACTCATGAGATCACCTAATAATAAACACCTCACAAACTTCTGATAAGAGTATCGATCACGATGTAACTACATTCAGAGTTCGAAAAAAGTTCATGAGTTGTTACCAAACTTGTTATAAGGGAGATCAAAGAGGTTGTAGAGATCTCTACCGCGCCTGATGTCAGAATGAGTTTGACGTTTGGTCATAACAGGTGTGACTGCGGTAATTGGGATCATTCGTCATGCAATTCATAATTGAAATTGAATCAGGTGTGACCAATCCTAGGGGAATGTCTACTAATATGACGATTAAAATTTCGAAAACGAAAATTTGAAATAAGGAGACCTGCTATCACTACATGCCAACTCCAGCATTGAGTTCAAACTGTGTGGGCAATTTACACCTCAGGTAAAACTCTTTTAGCAGACCAATTGGTTGGGCTCATCGGGAATACCCGTTTTTATCACACCAATTGGTTAGTTCAACCGTCGTTTACCGAGTATAAAATACTAACCGTTGCTCATGCTGATACTGCCGATGCTCTTCTGGCTACTGGACGGCGGCAGGCCGCGGTACATCTGGCTGGTCCGTTGCGCGAACCCCGTCTCGGATGGGACCGCAAACGCAGCGGACAGGGAACGGTCGGCGCCCGATCGTTGTTGTACTGAAAAATAGAAGATAGAAGATGAATTATTATTATTATTATCATTATGAAGGCTTCTGTAAGAGAAAAGATTAAATCTCTGAAATAGTACGTTTTTAAGATTGTTGTAGCGCAGCATGGCAAAAATTAGACTGACTACAATACAAAAAATTGAAAGTCCGTTGTCGTGACTACGGACAGTTTTGGGAAACCAAATAGAAAAATAAAGTAATAGAGAGAAAGACGTAGAGAGAGAGAGAGAGAGAGAGAGAGAGAGAGAGAGAGAGAGAGAGAGAGAGAGAGAGAGAGAGAGAGAGAGAGAGAAGGAGCGGAAGGTAGAGATAAAGATAAAACTGAAAGCGTTCATCGATAGAAATGAACGTCATTTCCTACTAATTCGTCATGGCGCCCCATCCATATTGAAACTGTCACTCAAAATATGGCTATCCCCGTGTTAATCCTCAGTTCTAGTCATAATCCACATACTAAAAAGAATAACGACTCTTCAAAAACATGAGTGATTCACAGGTACATAATTTGCTAGAATGTCAATGTAACACCAATTCACTTAACGAAAAAACATGGTAGTTCATAGTCATCTACAGTATCTCCTTCCTATTTACCGTATCTCGTCATCCATATATAATAGTGGACCAGTTTGGTGCTTCTTTTTGGAGAGGGGGACTTGACAATGACAATTAGACTGGCGCCAATGATCGACTGTCAGCAGCCACTATTCTACAAGTGACAGCTAAGTGGGGAGAAGGAGGACTGGATGGTAAGAAAAAAGCAGACATAAAATATTTGATTTTATTAAATAATATAGTAAATTTATGCTTATGCTTGTATGTTTATTGGATGTATATGAATGGAGAAGAGGACTCTGGATGGTAGGAGAAAGAGAAGAAATGAAGAAAATATAATAATGGATGTTCTTTCATAACACTTCCTAATAAGATTTATTAATCTCCACAAAAGGGCTCATTATGGCTGTTTTTTCTATCCACAAAAGGGCTCATTATGGCTGTTTTTTCTACTTTCCGAGGTGAAAGATCAACTTTAAAGACTTGGACTGCGCAAATCACATTATGATTCGAAATAGTTCAAAGTAAACAGGAAACGTCAAACGTCAATCGACCACTCGAACTGCCGCGTTTTTCGCGGTTGATAAGCAGATTAGATCAGCTGATTTTCAGCTGATTCTCACCCCCCCCCCCCCCCCTCCCTACTCCCCCTTTCCGTTGGATTATTGACTGTCACATGCGCTATAACTAGTAACGAATACATGATTCGCAAGAAAATACCATAGAAGAATGTTTGAGCACAATTCAACGCTGTGTCGTACATTCTAACATCACATGTTTAAACTATTTCTCACTCGATACCGTCTTGCCAACAACTTAGGTTTCCAATTTCGACTATAGCATAACCAACAAAAAACAGGCCAGATAAAATACACCGCGGATAACAGAAAGTATATTGTGGTTTGAACTTCAGGAAAGATGAATAACATGAAAGTGCAGAGAAGGTCCCATAGATGAGTACACGTACCGCTGACGAGTGTGGCTCCGTCCCGGTGGTTCACGTGGTTCACGTGACTTCTGCGTGTGGAGCCGTTGTGGGTGGTCTCCTGCAGTGGTTGGGGGGCGAAGGAGGATGAGGCGGCCCGCTGGTGGTACACGTTCTTCGCCCCACAACTACCGTACAACGCCGCGTTCGACATCTGGCGCGAATCCTGAAGGTTTGAATTTTAAACTTTGTCAACTGGTAAAATTGGATTACAAGTGGAGAATACCAGTTCCGGAGGCATAAATTGGATTATAGTCTGGTAGAAAACGAATTTGCAGTACAAAAAATAGCTCATCAGACTAGACTGACGGGAGACCGCCTGCTGGTAACCGTGAAAAGCTCGGAACAAACTAAAAAAAACTGTATGAAAGAAATTGAACCAAGTCACAGAAGTTTTTTTGGAGAAACAGATCAAATTGACAAGATTGGTCATACATAATGTCTTGATCCAAACAATGAATTGCGTACTTGCTAGTCTCTATTGTGTTTCTTTATTACATATTATAAACATTATTAATAGTATATATTATTATTCCCATTATTATTCGCCTTATCATTATTCCATTATATCTACCTGATAGTCTCTCTTGTCCTCCTGTCTAGCGGGGGTGGTGGGCGTCGGGGTTCGAGCCGAAGTTGCGCCGGCGCCAAAGGACAGACGCTGTCGCTGGATGATACGGGTGCACACTGAAATCGATAACTATGAAATACATGTAGACTCAAAAATATAAACCTATTTGAACACCTTGTATTATGATACAACATCTTTTATGTTCATAAAAATGTGAGGCCACATCTACCAATGCGTGCAAAAAGTCACGTGTTGAGTATGTATTTTTTGCATTTGAAAGTTTCCATAAAATTCATAAAATAAAATTGTTAACTAGATATGTTGGGGCGAAAGGTGAAAACGGAAAATTATGAGATCGAATATGTTCATAACCAAAAACAAGACCCATTTTTTGCAATCAGTGCACATTAAACAAACAGCATCACGTGTCGGGCTTGCCTATATTAGATAAGCAATATATATGATAGCAAAAACCTTCTACAAACAACTTTTTCCCGCTCACATCACGATAACCTGATCTTATATATTAAGAAAAAGGTAAAACCTCAGAGTTAAAAAAACAGAATTTCTCAAATATAACGGAAAACAACCTATTTGCGGTGTTTATAATTCTAGAAACCGTGTTAAAAGGTTGTAACTGGGGGCGGGCTGGGTATATTAGTAGTAAATGAACGAGATCAATAAGGTGTTGTGTGGAGCCGTGTCCCAATATACGAAATAGTGGCGGCGTGAGAAATTAAACGTCGTCGAGGCTCGCGCGAGACAACGCTCTCACGCAATACCAATACACTACTACATACACGCAGTCAAATACACGCAGTACTAGTCACGTGAAAAGAAAAAAGTCACGTAAACAGCTATTTACGTGAGAACAGAAATCGGTCACTTACAAGGTAACACTATTCAAAACTGTGGTATATGAAGTAGACCTTGCAGATTTTTGCGATCTGCGTTCGCGAGTTTGATGACTAATAGTGTTCCTTAAAAAATTTCGAAACATATTCGTCTATATATGATCTACAAAAGTTGTGTTGACTAGCGCCTATTCCATAGAACTGAGACGTAGTGGGAAGAGACAGGCTGGAGAGCGAATGACCAAAAAAGAAGAGAGAGAAAATGGAGATTGTTGTTGGCGGAAGGTAGTCTCAATTGGAACCAGACCCCCGCACTTGGAGGGGCTGGTTGTCCCAGAAGAACACAAAAAGTGAGTCACAAACTGTCAACTGGGGCTACTTTTACAGGAAATTCGGGTCAAAATCAGCTGAGGGTTGGACAGTCGAATCATGAAATATTACAAAAGAGCTGATTGTTAGAACGCTACTGAATTATAAACTAGATGAACTAATCACATGAACGTATAAATGCCTACACAAGATTTTAAGCACTCTACCATTTCCTATTCGAATTAGACGTTTTGCGTGATACATTATCTCAAATTCAGAGATGAGTCAATTCGGCTAAAGTGTGCTCTCTCTATTCAGCGGAACGTGTTCAAGAGGGTAGAGAGGGACAAGAAGTCTTTCTGAGAGAGAGAGAGAGCTCTGAACATGAAAGGCAAACAGTTCAACCAAAGTCAACACATTGCACGAAAGGGCGTCAATTGCCTACCTATTTCTCAAGACACGCGACCACCATATACTTGAATCAATATTTAACAAAAGATAGGAAGTGTGAAATAGAAAAATGAGAAAAATTTCTAGAGTTAGTTTCCGATATTTCCTCACTTTTTGACTTTTCAAAGACTTGCATTATTCAACATGTTACGTTAAAGCGCTCATAGCAACTAGAATACATATATCTCTAAAGGGCATACATATTTAAAAAAAAAATGTTGCCCAGACACTGTTAATAAAAATACATAAATTATACTTTAAAGGACTAAATGGTGTTTTCTTCGTGGGAGGTCGTGTTGGAATACGCAATTTGTCGGGGGGTTGCCTGGGTCATTGACAGTTGAACAAATGACATCGAGGACTCGGCGTCAAAGGGACACTGTCCCCGGGGACGAATACTAAGAAGCTACACCCCCACTAGACTGATCCCTTTTCCTCACCGATGTGTAGACAGACCATCAAAGTGTTACTTTCTCGAAAACTGACAATTTCATCGAAAGAAAAAGTCGAAAATGATTTTTGTTTTTGTTCACAGAATGGTCAAAAAGATCTAATAAGTTATTCAATATTCAAATCCACTCAATTGAACGTGATTTGAGCATTTTTTCGAACAAATTCCAAAAATACAACTTTAGTACTAGATGTCCAGATGTGGAGAGCCAGGCTCTAGCCTAGATTGAAAGTGGAGACCACCCATGTTGCCAGGGAGGTCAATTAGCAAATTAATAGAACGCCCATTCCGATTACCCCCGGTACTTATGACCTATTGCGGGGGTCAAGTGGAAATAGAGACAATGAGGGGTGGCGGGCAATAGCCTGAGGGGGTTTGGTGAAACTACAAAAGAATATATGTAACAAAAGGTCACATCACAGCTTCTCACATTGCCACTGTTGGAAACCGAGAACATCTTTTCAACGTAACATGTTTCCGGACAGACCGGTGTCACAACTTTATTTGGAAACACTATAGTTCGTTTCATCCACTTATAACCCTCTACAGTAATCTGTCCAAACATCCAGGGCAAAGTTTGATATATGGGCGTTTTTGGATTTTCTTCCAATTTTGGTAGTGTTTTCTACACGCTTACTACTACAAAATCTGGAATTTTTAAACCGAGATGATGAATTATGCATTAGAAAATGCCTCCTGAATATTCGACAGATTACTGTAGAAGGACATCGATTGGTGAAACAGAGTATACTTTTTGCTACGATCTAAGCACAAACTCGAGAATTCTGTTCTGCATTCTGCTCAAGTTTCTAGCTGTAGAGGTTGACTAGCTGTAGGGGTTGACGTAGGAATGGAAATGACTATGACTGACCGTCCTTGAACACCCGTTCGACGTTGAGTCCGTAGGTGGCGCTGGTCTCGTAGTAGACACATCGCTTCAGATGGGCGGCCATCTGCTTCCCGTCCTCCTCACTGATCACGCGGGGGTTCTTCTCCGAGAGCGTATCCTGAAACAGTTGTTTATTGTTGTTGTTGTTGTTGTTGTTGTTGTTGGTTATTGTTGTTTATTGCTATTGTTGTGTTATTTTTGCTGTTTGTTGATCGTTGAACCGAATTATATGGAATATGGAGAGATTCTCTGCAAATACTGGTCAAGTTTAAAATTGTTCGTATATACCGTACACCCAGAAACTTGGTAGACGAACCTTGGTTCCTACTAGTAGCAGCGGCATCTCTGATATGTTGCGGAACTTGCTCATATGACTGTAGATGTGGCGGAGTCTCTCGAAACTCTCCTGGTTGTCCACACTGAACACGAAGATCACTGCGTCGGCCCACAGAGAGAACTGGAAAAGGAATAAGGTGATAATAAATGAAAGTCTCGACATATCGAGATTAAACTGCATGAATAGGAATCTTCAAGTGAAAGAGGGTGTTAGGTTTTGCCTCTACCCCAATGCTTCACGTAAAACGTGTTTTTTCGAAACTGGAAGCCAATCGCACCACTGCTCAATAGTGGGCTTCTGTTATATCATGGTGAATTATATGAAAGAGGATGAGAAGACATGCGAGATAGAAAGTGAAGAAAATAGAAAGAGAGATGAAGAGAGAGATGAAGAGAGAGATAGAAGAGAGACTAAAAGATACAGGAAAGGAGAAAAAGAAAAAGGGTGAAGGTAGTAACCGCTTCGACCGAATACTGAATGTGTAATTTGAGTGAGAATGAGTGTGAAGGTCAGCGCAGGCCCCGGTAATCTCGCCATGTATCTGGCAATAGAAAATGTCAATCTTTAAACAACGAGGAGAGATAGCATCGGGAAATTCAAGCGAAATGCCATCGAACACAGATCAGATCATGAACACCACACCGCTAACCGCAAATTCAAAACTTAGTTATCAAACTATTAATTTTGTGTGAACGATGCAGTTTTTGAACCAAATACGTCAGACCTAAAGGGAAACAAATTATAAAATTTTGCAGTGAAAAGTATATAAAGAAAATAAGAAAGATCCCTATTTACTAGTAGAGTAGTAAACATATTCGAGAAATAAACAAACACGGTGTCGAGGTCAAACAAAACATTAGGAAGTAGAACGTTAGATGAAAAAAGGTAGAAAGTGTTTTAACAAAAAGGTGGGAAGTACTTGGATAAAAAGGTAGACAGTAATAGTATAGGGGGGATTTACCTACAATGACCATATTGGGGAGGGATAGGCAACAGCGGGTGTTGCTGCTGCAATAACCATATGGTAGGGGGAAATATGAGATGGTCAACTACGAACTGTCCGGTTCAATGGAAAAGGTGGAGAGAGAAAGAGGAGAGGAAGGAAGGAAGAGAGAGAGGGAGGGAGAGAAAGGAGCGAAGGCAAGAGAGAGAAAGAAAGAGAAAGAGAGGGATAGAAAGTGTTAGAGAGAATGAGAGAGAGAAAAAGAGATAGAAAGATATAGAGGGAAGATAGCTGGAGAGACTGAGAGAGAGAGAGAGAGAGAGAGAGAGAGAGAGAGAGAGAGAGAGAGAGAGAGAGAGAGAGAGAGAGAGAGAGAGAGAGAGAGAGAGAGAGAATTACACCACCACAAACCTGTACATCTGGCAGGGCGTGTCCCTCGTCCCGTATGAGTAGAAGATGAGACTGTCCGTCGATGACAACCTCCTTCTTAAATCGACCTCCTGAAACATTCAGATGAAAGATCACAACTACAGTTATTCATCCTCTAGTAGAATCATGTTTTGTGTTTATTGTGTTGTAGCTGCTTGTGGCAAATATATTATAGGAAAAGTGTGTCCAAGGTACAAACTAAATCAGAATGGTCAATAAGAATGTGTATATGATTATAATTATTAATATACATATTATATGTATCGGTAGTAAAGCAGTATATGATTATAATTATTAATATACATATTATATGTATCGGTAGTAAAGCAGTACTATATTTCATAGAAATAAGAGCTCAAATGTAAAATAGTTACAGTGTACAAGCATAATTGAGAAAAAGAAGACTAAAAGTACGTTTTGCCTGTACCCCAACATTTTCATGGGAAATTCAAAAATAACTGCCAGACGGGGGAGCGCGTCTAATTGGAGGGTGGGAAAAAAGAAGAAGTATGGTGGTAGGGTGACAGATGAGGTATAAAAAGAGAAGAGGGGGGAGGTCAGCAGAGAAAAAGAGACAAAGGAAGAGAGAGAGAGAGAGGGAGGAGAGATTCCCTCCTTATCATCAGCTCAAGAAATAGGACAGCAGAGAGACAGAGATATAGAGAAATAGTGAAAGAGAGAGATGGAGAGAGATTTCCTCCTTATCATCATCTCAAGAAATAGGACAGCAGAGAAAAAGGGAAAAAGGGAGGAGAGAGAGGGAGGAGGAGAGAGATAACCTTCTCATCATCATCTCAAGAAATAAGAGAGCGGAGAGATAGAGAGAGAGAGAGAAAGAGGGAGAGAAAGGAATAGAGAGAAGAGAGAGATAGAGAGAAAACAATTCCCTCCTTATCATCATCTCAAGTGTCAATACGTTTAATCGTTTGTGTCAAAGCGATGCCGCCCGTTGTTTTGACCGAAAACAGGCCGGGATCGGGTCAGATTCGTCAACACAGATAGATGGTCGATGGCCATCATGAGAAACTAATAGGCGCGCCAGCATAACTCATAATGTCATAATGCTAATTGGTGTACTAATAGTGAAAAACTGGATTATTATCGAAAATTTCAGCCGGTTTTCGCTAGAGCAGGCTCTAATTGGCTAAGTAAGCTAATTGAATAAACGAAAGTTTTTATAGACTAAAATTGAATATGTACTGAAAGATGTTTTTTTCTTACAGTTTCCCATCCAAATAGCTATCTATAAGATTTGAAGTTGAAAATTTTAAACGAAAAATGCCGCCAATGACCTATCGTGACCTTTGCCACACAATCGTAGACTTGACATATGTTTCATGATTTAAAGGACTGGCAACTGTCTTTTTCGAAGTAGGACCAACTGTCGTGGCTGGACCATCCATCTCAGATGCCAACTACTCGGACCACCCTAAAGAAGTCAGAAAGACGAACGGGTGGTCCGCGGGTCAGCTGACGTCACGCAACACAAGACTTGGACGGGTGCCAAATTTAAAGGATTTGGATGAGAGCCAAACTTAGAGAGAAACTAAATTTCTACATAACTCATTCACTCATTCACCACATACGCATTAGAGCTTTTCGTATTATGTACGCAACCTTCAATCTAAACGATTTTCAACAAAAAGTTTTAAAATTTACATATTTATGTTGGTATTGTTGCTGGCAGGCCACAGGTGCTAATGAGAGAGCAAACAGAGATTCAAATGAGATTAAGGAATACAACGTTGCCGATAGAGATAGGTGAGGGGGGGGGGGGATTGCGTAACCCCAAATCCGTCCTTATTCGCGGCACTTTACGGCTTTACGTGCGAGCAGACGTTCTTTGGCGGTACGGCTATCTATGCCACATTCACGTGTTGTAAACGAATATTAGATAGAGAGGAGTAATTAGATGGGTTGTATACACGGCTTTATTACACCCAAAAGCTACTCCCAACTAGAGTTGTAAAGGGAGGTAATAAGAACGTGGGATACGAGGAGAGAAAGAAATAGAGAGAGAGAGAGAGAGAGAGAGAGAGAGAGAGAGAGAGAGAGAGAGAGAGAGAGAGAGAGAGAGAGAGAGAGAGAGAGAGAGAAGAAAGCGGTAACTCCTTTTTCAGTTATAACGTGTTCATTAAAAACCGAATTAGATGCATTATATCGCAATTGAAGGTAAGGGTTTAGTAATCTCGGTGACCTGAGATGTTCAAGCTGATACTTTCGTAAAACACATTAATCTCATAGATAGTTAGAAATATCACCTATCTCAATACTTTTGAGGGAAAACGTTCCAAAATGTGCCCTTTTCGTACCTTCGGGACTGTCCTCAGCAGTGAAGGTTCCGGTGAGATATCGATGGATGAGAGAGGTCTTGCCCGATCGAGTTGTACCGACCACGCCCTGAAACACAGAACAAATTAGAACCACAAAAAACCAAACTATAATCTACAAAAAAACTGTGAAGTTTGGAGTTGGAAACTTTTTTAGGAGGATAACATAACTTCGAAGAGTTCAAATCTAAAATTAGCGCCAAGTTTCGAACAGCCATATCACAAATGTGATGAATGCTGGTATAGTTATATCGTAATCACCACTTCAATTCAAACACACATCTATTACAGAAACACAGCAAAAACTATGGTTACAGTACTCTGGATACTGTATGGGTAACCGCGGGGGTTCCGGGTGAGTGGTGAGCAGTGCAAACAGGGGAATAACCACCTAGTCACAGTGGCTAATTCGAAAGTGGAGATGAGTCGAGAGACAAATAAAGCAAGACACAGAGTTCTCACACCACGTACACTGTACAAATACTGTGAATGGTTTGAATTCAAATATATTTCTGGTTGCATTTCTTGTCCAAAGAATATTTATACATTTAGTGAAACAAAAAGTGAGAGACAGGGCTATAGCAGTATACGAGTATACATAATAGGTAGTAAACTATGATACATCTCAAGATCACTGTAGAATAGTACTACCTACATTCGAAGATTAGAACCAAGTTTCAGTTTCTGGAAGAAAAGAAAGAAGATAAAGGCGCGTATAATAGAAAATACATAAAACACAGAGTATTAGATAAGAATATGTAGCAAGAAGCGGTATATGGCCGGTTAAAGGAGACGGATTAGCCATCCGCCAGATAGTTGCTGGCTACATTTTGAACCCCCGCGTGGGAACCAAGGGGGACATCAAAGAGGGCGATGAGAATGGTCACTTGGGGGACAGAGGGGGGAACTATGTCGGGCAACAGACGACATATTACATTATTATTATTAAATTCTATAAGTTTTGTTATAATTTATTATATAAAACACAGAACATATCTAGATCTCGTTGTTAGTGCACAAATGTATTTTGTTCGGTCGAACATCCTAGTTACGACTATAGCACAAGTTCAGACTACAGACTACAATCACGCAGACGGTGTAACAGACGAGTTCTGGACACGAATACTCATTGTTTTGCCCATGTTCACGTGAATTCCGTGAAATGATAGTATGATAGCAAAAGAGGCTAAGAGAGATAGAAGGATAGGAAGAGAGAGAGAGAGAGAGAGAAAGACTGAGACCGAGAGAGAGAGAATGAGAAAGAGAAGAACAATCGAAGTTTTGTTGATGTTGCCAAACCAGCCACCCTGGCGTGAGAAGTTAGTTGGTAGTGAGTGGGTGGCGCGATATTTGAAATGGTGCGTGAAAGAGGGTAGCAGAAGGTAGGGCGGCATGCCGTCCCTTCATCTCTGGCATGGGAGTCAATGGAGCGGAACCGAGCCGGTTGGGTAACCGGGTCGACCGACCATTAACTCATTCGGACTAGTTACACGGCTCATTCGGTCATGTTCTGTTATTATAGAGAGCAAGGCAAGAACAAGAACCTTTTTTCCTAAGACTCTTGCTCATTGGGACTAACACTCAGATCAGAGGGAGAACTTTCAATTAGGAAGACATTTGGCACCAAAGACCGCACACTATAGTCTACTTTTACACATATCAAAAACATCGAAAAATGTAGAATCTAGAAAACATAAGCTCGGTTTGAACTAGAGTAGAGTGCAAACTGCCAAAAAAACAATAACTAATAACTAACGTAGATCACGAATCAACATTTTAAGGTTGAGCGACTTAGAACAGTAAAAGCACAAATCTTAGGCCTTGCGGTTGCTAGAATGATAAATGCAGCTGACCGCAGGGCGACAGTTTTCAAATTCGCTCGACTCTCGGAGCAGCTGCGCGGGTTGACATGCTACTGTTGCATACAGAATCAGCTCAGTGATAGGCAGGCTAATCCCGGCTGGATGCAAAATGGAATTGAATCATACTGTAGATAGTACTAGGCTGATCTGTGATCTCCACAGTGAATATATAGTGTATGTCGCATTTATCTTAACAATTTGGTTTACAAAAGTGGTTAGAGACATGAGACGCAAAGAGTGTATATACAAAAAATACCATTTATAATCAATCAATACTGCTAATATGTAGAGCACACAAACAAGGGGTGCAAAAACAGTGTGCAGCTGGATTTTCGGCTAAGAATAGTAGGGTTGAGAGTTTATTGTACTACCGGCATGACCTGGCTATACAACAAAAAGAAAAGAAAGAGACAAGGTACCCCGCTGATCAGCCACGAGAGACTGTGCTGGGAGAGGAGGGCGCAGACGGGGCAGACGGATTAGGAATCAACCATCAGATTTGGATGAAAGAGAACAATCAGTCGGTGCTACTGGGAATAGTACTGGGAAAAACCCCCCGGAAGAGTGGGCGGAGCTTGAATAAAATTGGTTAATTGCTAAAAATCTATGGGTGGTGTCTCACAAACACAAATAGTTTACGCGACTCATCTATATTTCAAAACCAGTCACAGATCTAAGAACGTTAAACCCACACACAAAAACATTAATAGAAAAGTTTTGCATGCAGCTAACTGCTAGTCAAAGATGTCACGTAAAACACGTTTCTTCACGTTTCCCGTGACCGCTCCATTTACTACCAGTAAAGCTGGAATGAGCGCGTGAGACTGTGACAATATGGCTAATGGATGGCTTTCTTCGGTTCCGTGCTGGCTAGGTTACAGCAGTGATGCAATTTTCGGCCTAATGAGCAAATACTCCTAGAGAGAGAAAGAGAAAGAGAGAGGGAGAACTCTCTCTCTCTCTGTTTGCACGGTGGTCAGCCTTCTTCTATCTATGCGCCCTTATCCTATACTTGAATAAAACGACCACACACGAGGTTATCTCAAAGAAATTATTCAAAAACGCCTTGTATGCGTAACTCGGTTAAAGGAGATCGAAAACTTTTTGAATGAACTGGAACGTTGTACATCAACACGTTTATATCATGTGTGATGAGATGATGCAGAACCTCTCACGTTTCTTCACGTTTCATGTTACTATTAAACCAATTGTTAATATATTGGGATAGTTTGGTAGTTAATACAATGTACACAACCAGTTGTAATTAGATATGAATAATAACAATACTAATAATAAGTCAAGTACCATAAGGCACCGGATCGAGTTACTATGATCAACTAATATTGTGAAGGTAATACATACCGCTGACCTCAGTTGGACAGTCTCAATACAATATTTTGGTTAAGGTGAATTCTGAAGTAGAGGTTAAATGACACCCTTTCAAGAATGGTTTGAAATAATCACAGCAAGGTAGAAAAAGAGAAAGAGATGACGTATAGAGACAGAGAGAAAGGGAAGAGAAGTATAGAAGACAAAGAGAGAATAGGTGGTAATAGATAGACAGAAGGCGGTGTGAAAGAATTAATAAAAGAGTAATTCAAAATAAGAGGTTGTTTACACATGTACCACCATGGCGTAAGCTTATTACGCTCATTACGTGAAGAGGATAGAGAGCAGGTGTAGGTACACCTGCTCTCTCTCTTTCTCTCTCCCAATTGTTTTCTCTCTCTCCATCTCATGCCCCACTAGCTCTCTCTCTCTCTCTCTCTCTCTCTCTCTCTCTCTCTCTCTCTCTCTCTCTCTCTCTCTCTCTATTCCTAATCTCCCACTCGCATACGCAATTTCGATTTTATGAACCAACGATTAAAAGTAGATAATTAAGTATCATTCATTAATCTGCGATGAATATAAATCATACTATTTGAATAGCGCAACTGATTAATATTAGTTGAGGCACCTGAGCGCAGCACGCGCAAGACAATTATTGCGCACGCGATTGTGTGCCACCGTGGTGCTATTTCAAGTTGCGCAAACAAATTTGACACATTAACGACGAACGCCCCCGTTGCGCAATTCAAAACTTGGCGGAAGCCCCGTCGGGTCACAATACTTATGACTTGGAAATACTAGTAAGGCGTGGAGCACGGAAACTTAGATTTACCAGCCAAAGCCAAAGCACTTTCATTACTTATCAGTCTCAAAAACAGATGGAAGACTACGTAAAGAGAGTAAACACTATGAACAATGAAAACATGATTGAAACCTATGGTTCAAAAACTAAATCTGTCAACTGTTATTGAGCACGCGGCACCGGTAAATTACTCCCAACTTGAATATGAGTTTAGAGATGGTGGCAGTCTCAAATCAACTAGTTCAGCTTCATTCATTCAATTTACACAAATTTTGGTCTCAGTGCTTACGTCGCCACCAACGAAACTGGTTGCAACAATAGTCTCAAGTCTCAACCAGTAAAACTACTTGTAGTAATTTGAATTCCACACTATTGGCGACATGCTGGCTAGCAGGCGCCGGCTGAATACGGCGGCGGTTGCGCAACCGCTCGGCTTCTGATGAATTTAGGGCCCACACGCTGTGGGAACGAGAATGATTACATCTGGCTGGATGGCAATTAGCACCGCAGTTGGTCGCGCGGCTACGTGCCGCCACGTAGACCGGGGGAGAGACGTTGTGGTTGTTCAAAGGAACACGGGATGTGAGAAACCATAGATTAGATCGACCGAATCAATCGAAAAATCGTTATATAACATAAAACATAATTATACGTTGTTAGGCAGATAGCAACAATGCGAGAAGAGTTTCTGTTTAACACAAAAAAAAAGAGTATTATGGGCAACTGGGACTGAGACATAGGTACAGTGAATGTTTGGAAACAAATCATTTACGCTGATAATTTAACTTCTATTGCTAATCTATTTTTGAAAGGAACATTGATTTGTCGAAAAAATCGCATACTTTTATGGCATAAAGAAGTTGAGACTGAAATTTGAAAACCGAAAGTGGGTGTGGTTTGAACGGAACAAAGCAATGACGGATTGCGCCAGACCGAAAGTTTGGGAATCTGCGTCAAAACGCTTTCGGAGCACAGTTTGAATCGTGTCATCTTGAAGATTAGACAAGTAACTTTTAGGGAAAACTATGACATTCGAGTTAATATACGACATCAACTGTGCTTCTACCAACACGCTTAGGTATTTGTGAAACCCTGACTATTTCCACACTAACAACTAACTATACACTTGAAGAAACTGAAAAAAGTTGTGAAAACCGAAATATAGCACATATCGGATATTTTTAGTATACAAAGCCTATATAAAGTGGCTGTAACTGGCATATGCTAGCAAATTTTGATGAACATGTCAAGTTATGTGGTGGCAAGGTGTTCGATTAGGCGCGCGGACGGGTAATTATGGCGAGAGTTGGACAAAAGCCAGGTGTCAGAGGTCGAAGGTAAGCGGTTTAGGGGGGAAGATGGGAAGAAAAGATATACGTGGGCCGGGGAATGACGTCAGATTAGGCTGTGATCCTATTTGTAGCCCCCACATTGGGAAGCAAAGGAGCGTAAGTAAAAACTATGTATATCGATCCAGCATTGCCTCGGAGGTCAAACCGTTATCTAAGTTTCGTGTTTTCGAGCGTCTGATTCCCAATTTAGAGGCTAAAAAGAGTTCCGAAGCCGGGAGGAACATCAACAAGGTGGGCGTTCTAAACTAAACTCGAAAGTGTTATCCCAGGTTTGCTGAACATAGAATTTGCGTTTGAACTTTATCTTTTCAACAGCTTTTCAATGATGGGTAGTTTTAGTTTATGGGTAGTTTTCAGAGAAAGGAATAGAAAGACAGCGATTCGGAAAAGAAGAGAGAGAGAGAGAGAGAGAGAGAGAGAGAGAGAGAGAGAGAGAGAAATAGAGAAAGGGAGGAAGAGAAGGGAGAAATAAAAAAGATACTCACCAGTCGCAGTTCGCTGATGCCTCGACTCAGAGTCCACTCGTGACTGTTCACAAACGAATCTGGAAAATACACTAATTAGAAAGAAACTTCAGCTGATCCATTCATTTATCACTATCAATTTCCTACACCCGCTCGACTCATTTCACAACTACCAAAAAGGTACGTTTTTAGTACATACAAAACGTGATGCTACAATTTTAGGTATCCTTTAACCTATTCCAAATTTTCGCACTATTGAGCTTTTATATGTTTGCTAAGCCAAATTGTACCCCGATAATCCCTGCGTTTCGCAGAGGACGACTTCTTGGTCCGCGGCTGACGGAACTGCACCTGCCGCGGCTCCGGCAGCGCAAAGCTCTGGATGCGGACGGGCGCAGCGGCACGACGACTAGCCAGCGTCTTTGGCGGCAGCATGGTGGCCGCGTCGGCACTAGGCGCGCGCTGATAGGTGCGCACGGAGCGCGGCACCGGCACGGACGTGTAGTCGACGGGCGGGTGGCGGGCGAACATGCTCTGGTTGTGGGCGGCGTTGGCGGAGACGCCGCGACGTTTCCGCGGCGACTCGTCGCGCAACGACATGTTGGCAGCACTGTGGCCGTATACGCAGCTCTGGCTGAGATCCTTCTTCGAGCCGCTGCGGCCCCACAGCTCCTTCAGCGCACGTGACAGACGTGAACCCTTGTGCTTGCGCGTGAAGAAGCTGTCATCGTGCTCGACGGAGAAGTGTTCGGGGTCGTTGATGGTCATGTTCATGCGGTAGGTCATGGAGCAGCCGGAGGGCGTCTGGTAGATGCTGCGGTTGAGGTCCGCGTACGGGCACGGAGCCCAGAACGAGCCCGACATCAGGCCGTAGTCCTCGTAGTCGAGAGAGGTGCGGGTGCGGGTTAGAGGCATGGTTGAAGATGAAATAGGATGAACAGCTGATGCAAATATCACAACATTCTGAAAGTGGTACTGAAATTTAAACTGGACTGGGAAACATAGTGAGAGACACAGGATCAACATACATGACCTCGGAAAACAAAGAAACTGGTAGATTTGCAAATTCCTCGCAAAAAAACTGCGCATCGTAGGTGTGAAATGACGAAAAACATGGCAAAGTTCCCAGCAAACCTACCAGTCGATTGTTCACTGGGAGAACGTATCATAAGAAATCATGACAATGAGAAACGGAAGAAAAAACATTATACGTCAATGAAGTGTAGTAATTTCAGAAAACGTATTATAAGTGACCAAATATTCGTTGTAGTTTGATCAAAACCATATGTTTTGAACTTTCACCGAAAAACAACGGGATCAAACTACAGAACGAGATATAGGGAGAATCAGAAAAGTGACTGGAAAGAAATATAAAAAGTAGGATGGGTTCTTTAGTAGATCGAGTTCAACTCGAGAAATTACTTTAAATATAATACACCATTATATTTTGTAAAATAACTTTCACATTGAATACTATTGCTATGAAACTATGCTAGTATACTAATAAACTAACTAGCATTGAGGTGTGGATGAGCACAGTACAATGAGACAATATTTCTTCTGTGTATTCAGAAGAGGAAGTGACACCCCCATGGACATTGGACAATTTCCGGTACCCCCTGGTGGTACAGAGGAAGTAGATAGGAACACTAGGTTAAAAAGAGAGACGAGAGAGATAGAGAGAGAGAAAGAGGGAAAGAGAAAGAGAAAGAAAAATAGAGTGGAGAGATAAAAATTATTCGTTCCGATTAACAAAAACCCTGTATTTTCCAATATAATGAAGCACAATGATTTACCATGCTACTCAATCATTGCACGTTCTCTCTGAAACCCTACACTAACCTGTTTCTCGATTTAAAAGTTGTTGCACTCAAAAACTAGGTTCAAAAGGGTGAAAAGCGTGAAAGGTCACCAAAAAGCGGCGCTGTTCATCATATAAAACAAAAGGGGGTGAATGTCGCAGCATGATTCATCTGCCTACATCACACGTTGTCGCCAGATTACGAAAAACACAAAAATATGTACTCTTGAACGGTTTTCAAAGGGAGTGTCTCTCGAAAGTTCATATTCACGTGAAAACGGGTAGAAAGCTCATTTAGGCGACTTTCACTAATATGTTAGAAAAGTTTTAGGTATACTGAATCTTCGGAAAATTGTTCACAATCGCGCAGATTTTGAACTAAGCCAACTACAAACTACATACAGACAATTTCAAAAGTGAGATAAATAACTGTTCTATGTTTGTCATAACTTTCTTGGAAAAGAGAACACGATAATATATGCAGAATAGTTGCATAAGTCGGCTCGGGCTTTATGAAAACGGCATGAATTGGTTGCAATTCACAACCATCTCGGGGGAATAGCCGGCTACTCACAAACTAACCAGCCAGAGTTGTAGATCAGAGGGAAATTGGATTCACTTATACATTAGTAATAGATAAGTACATACTAGAAGTGAACTAGTTAACTGTATGCACTGGAAGATAATGAAAAATCACGTGAATCGTGTAGGAATATCAGCAATGGTGGAGATGTGGTTCACACGTATTACCCGACTATACCTTTTACTAGACGCATACGAATAACGAAATAAGAGAGTTTTTCCTCAGGGGTAAAGTACTAGCTGAATAACCATTCTGGTATCTTTGAGTAGACAATCCCAGGACGTAGCTGGAACTTCAACTTCAGAAACATCAAGAAATCTTTCATCAGTAGAAAACAGCAAACTGTTCTATTCCAAACGGGGAAGAACATGGAAATCTCTATTTTTCTCTAGCTCAATCCAACTTTCCGAGAATATTGCTAACTGAAGCTGATGCTGGATGAGTCATATCAGTATGGCGGAGCAGCCTATTGCCGTGGCAGGGCGGCGGCATGCTGCCAGACGGGTCCGAATTCCCTCATCGAAAAACCATTTGGCAGCAAGTATAATGAAACGAGAAGAGAAGAGGAGAATGATTAAAAGCAATGGAGGACCAGAGAGGCCATAAAAACCGGCAGATGGGGTGAAAACGGGCGAGACCGGGTCAGGAAGCCGGGAATCGGGCGCGAACCGGGCTAGAATCATGCCGGACCATCATCACAAGGACATGCGATTGGATTTATGTTCTCCCAGAGTGTTCTTGACTACTAAAGCGAAAAGATGCAAAAAAAAACATAAAACAAGCATTCAAACTTTTTTTGTCCTACTAAAATGAAAAGGCATAAGACACGGTTGAACAGTTCTTGTCTATCAAACCATGGGAGAGACTACCAGGAAAGGTACAGTACTATCACCACTTTCGTTAAAAAGGACTAATTCTAGGCTTGCGACTGATCAAGAACTATACTGCTTGCACAACTGAGTCAGCCCGGGAAATGGGGTTTCCCGAAGGAGCCGAGAAAAACTGGTCATGTTATAGCCATTTTGAGGGAAATGTGACAGGAAGCGGTTACATGGCCAGCGACTAGACGAGATTATGAAATTCGCTGCGGCGATGAAGAACTCAATTGAAACAAGTCAATAAGACCGAAAATGGAGAGAATACCAATTGGGCATGGAGCTGCCAGGTTCAGAGATCGCCGGGCATACAGTAAGAAAATTCAAACAAATTGGATTAAAATTAAGGTCAGTAAGCACTATATCAATTAATGATCCCGAACAAAAATGGGGGGGGGGGGGGTGAAAACTGTTCCCATACACCTAAAATAACAAATTCCAATTCATTGTCTATTTATTGGTCATTTCTAGAGAAATGAGCCACCAAATGCCCACGAACACCCTAAAAACTGAGACGAATTGAGCGAGAATGAGTCAGAGCGGATAAAAATGAGCATGTAATTTAGGAGCCAATCACGGAGAGCCTCCCGGCAATTGAGTTGGTCCATCCCAGAAAAAGAACGCTTATACCCGGGCAAACTTGGCTAGATAGCTGGAAATGTTCTAAAAAGAAGCCTTTTTCCTCTAAAAAGGAGGAAAATGTAAACATTTTCAATGCGAAATTCGGGCATAAAACGACTTTACTTGGCTAGAACGACAGAAATATTCACAAAACAGAACTTTCCTCATTTGAAAAAAGGAAAATGTGTACATTCTCAATGCAAAATACGTAAATCTGTCGTGATTTACTCGAAAACGGCCATCTTTTCGAAGACTAGAAGAGATAATAGAAGAATCTTGGAGAACGCTGCCTCCAAGGGCCAATTTTCCGCTTAAAGGAGGGGGAATTTAATTGAAAAGAGCGTGCAAAACATCTGCAGCCGCGGCAATCGGCGGTCAAAACACTCATCCCTCTCTTGTCATATCTTCCAGATGCAAAAGACAATTAGGCACAGATTATAGGAGAACCATGAAAGAACCCAGGATCGACTGGGAGGTAGGATATCAATCTCTTGCGAACATTATACTTTCGCCCCCCCCCCCCCCCTCCATCCATTACAATAAGGGTATGTGTCGAATCAAGACAAACTGAGGAAGATATTGTGGTCATCAACTAAAAAACTCTTCACGTGTTCACGTGCGTGTAAAGTTCATTCAACACGTTTTAAAGGTAGTATTGACCGAAAATTTATTAAAAACAACGGACATCAAAGTTATAAGCAGCTGCCCGCGATGCAAGACCATAAAATGGGTGTGAGATGAATTGATTTAGGGGGACCACCCATCTGATAACTAACTATGAAGGGACCCTTTCTTCTATATAATTAGTGTCACTGGGGGACGTGTCCCCGGTTGCCTGCTCATCCGATGCTGTCCGGTGATAGAGGGGGGGACGTGTTACGTGACGGCTACTCGCCCAGATGCTGGCAACTGATAGACGGCACCCAGTCCTGCATTGGAACAACGTTCGCAACTTCAATGTTCATTCAACGTTGACTCATTTTCGAGAAGAATTATGTATACTAAAACCTACGCTTATATGGAAACAACGACAACAAGACGTTGGCGAGACAAGCTCGAATCTCACGAACACGAGCTGATACACGTTTTTCTCGAGCGTGAGCTGAGCTTTCGAAATCAACTAAGGTTAGCTACGTTCTAGGATCGGAATCAACGTACAAGAAGGTTAAAGTGACTATGATCACGTAATGCATACGTCCTTATTACCCCGTTCGAGTGTGTCTCAATAAGATGGGATTGGAATCAAAGTGACACAAGAGTCTATTTCGAAGGGCGTTCAGACCTTGACTCTAATGGCAGCTGAAAGAGGCCGCGCGGCAGCAACCCCCATGAAATGACGCCGATTTCACGGACTGACATAAGGCGCACAGCGGGAACTCCCAGATACCGTATCCCGACGCCAACTGTGCTGGCACGAATAAACAATCAGAGAAGCACAATGAGGCATTGATTCACTGTGGGCGCCGATAATAAACAAATCGAGCTAAACGATTATACACTACCACATTACCAGAGTCGATATACAAAGTATACAATTACCCCAAGTACAGTTTATATACTTATTTTGTCTACATCCAATCTAAACTGCTGCATAAAGTGAATAATTAATTCTAGTAGGCGAAAGGCGGTTGGTGATAGGCATACAGATGGTTCGATTCATCATTGTTACAGGCGGCACAGCGAAAATGATCGACACCGTAATAGCAGAAGCTTCATTGACTACCATTTATGTGAATAAACACACGCCAAAGCCTTCTATCTTAATATCAAATTTTGTAAATGTGCAAAAACGGTATAACTATGTAAAAAAAACTACCGAAAAAACAGTAAGTTGCGAACTATCCCTCTTCTGGAACTAAACAAACGCAAGGTGTTTAAATTTATACTACTAGAGAAAAAACCATAACTATCAAGTGAATAACGATCATTCTACAGTCAACTGGGATGTACAAGTGGCAAGGGCAGATGAGAGTACGGTACTCAAACAGGACAAGGTGTAATGTAATCAGGTACTTTGGGCGGCATATTAGGTGGTCGGATTAATAAGGGGCAGAAGGAGGTGGTTTGAACATGATATATGGAGAGAATGGGAGAGAGAGAGAGAGAGAGAGAGGGAGAGAGAGAGGTAGAGAGAGAGAGGGGTAGAGAGAGAGGGAGAGAGAGGGAGAGAGAGGGAGAGAGAGAGAGAAAAGAAATCAGCGATAGAGATTGATATAAAGGTATAGAGAGAGAAAGAGAAAGACGTGAAATAGAGAGGGAGAGAGGTTATGAACTTCGACCAAACGCGTATAGCAAAGTGCAAATCCTTCCGACCACCGAGCTTGTTCGAATATGATTTATCTCATAAACAGAGGCGGCCGGATGAATGACCATCCTCAAAGACTAGTCGCTGTCAATTTGAACCGAAGACTTTCGAAATCGATAGAATGGTACGAACAACAACTGTTGTTCTCTTCAATTTATAGAAACAGTTGATCTAGCAATCCAGAAACCCTAATTGGTTTTCTAGTCAGTGATGTGAAACGTGAGAACCTGAGTAAAGCACACGTTCTCTTTTCAAAGGTGTTGACATGCTTCACGTAACTTATAGTTTGTCAACAACATAAAACCTACTATGGCGTGAAATAGCGTAATGTAATCAGTGGGAAACATCGAGGTAGAAAAGTTGTGTTTGAACAGAAAATGTGGTACATTTTGGGAAACATATCTACTGCGCTCACATTGAAACCAACAAACATAAATTAGTCATCATGGAATGAGCGCGCGATTCTCAGAGAGCCGAATGCAAATTGTTACTCAATAGAGGTTTTTGTTGAAAAGTCAGCAATTGCCTGAAACACCGCCTTCTTATAAAAACAAGGAAAGGGAGAAAGAAGCAGAAGAGAGCAGGATGACCGATCAAAAAGCTATGGGAAGAGATGAGGAATGGATGAGATTCGAATGAACTGCCAATTGGTTAGGGAAGAAAAATTAAACAGGGGGTTAGAAAAGAGAGAAACTCTGTCAAACTTGTAAAACAATATCAACACGGAATATTACAGTAACTAGTATTACAGTAACTACAAGACGTACTCGGCGGAGTACCCAAGAAAAGACCGTCTCATCCAGTGAGCCTCGAAGCACGTGGACTCCACGTAAAACTCCCAGTAAAACTCCTAGCAAACACCACTCGTAGACGTGTGTTTTGCAGGCGCGCGTGTAACCCAATCGGCGTGTCATAATCTAAATGCAAATGATGGCGCAAGTGGAAAATGGTGGCTGGTCTGTGGTAACTCGATCCAACTGACCCTCTTCGCCTATGATATAAGGGAGATGACAGGCAGCCGCCGACAGCAACCCGCAGCCGCACCCACACACACCTGACGGCAGTTTGTAGTTTTGTATCGAGTAAAAGTTGGTCCGGAACGGAAAATCGGAGCGGAGCGGAGATCCGGCATAAAACTTGTCCGGAAGAAGATCTTAGAAATGGAAGTCGTAGTGGAACTATCCAAAATGGAAGCTATCAAGAAAGAAAACGTCGAAATTACATTCTGCTCCGGAGTGAAAGTCGTTGGGAACAGAAAGATTGTCCGTTAACCACCACTTCGACGAAATCGAACGAACAGAAGTTCAGTAAACTGTGGGAAAATCTAGTAGCAAGTTGTTTATGATAGGAAGCCTTATAATCGATTACACTCAAAGTAGACAAATATTTCGTTTATCAGCACATAATCGATATTACTGTACTTGCGAGAGTCCGAAAGTTCGGGGTTCAGCCAGCACCATGATTAAAACTGATCGATAAAACCTATATGTGACTTAAACTGAGAATCCAGAGCTTACCATAGTTTATGGTGTAATTTGTATGGGTCTACCACGTTACATCCCAATCTTCTCACGGTAGAAATGCTAATTGACCATTAATATGATATATACGGGGTGAGAAGCCAACGAACTACAAATGATATGCCGCTACCAGAGAGGGCCGAGGGAATATGGTACGAGCCGGAACAGAGAAAGGAATCAGTGATGCTTGTTCTCTCGAATCTCCACCGTTTGACGGTTCTCATTTCGAGTCCGAGAAAATTAGAGAAAAGAAGAGAAAGAGAGAGGAAAAGGTAGAGAACGAGCGCATGAGAGAAACACACAGAGCGGGGAAAGAAGAATGAGATAGAGGGAGGGTGAGAGAGTGAGAGAGAGAGAGAGATATAGAGAGAGATAGAGAAAACTATTTGCTAGATAACTCCAAAGAGCAACATGGTCTTCAAATCTGTCAGAAATCTCTGGGACAGGCATGGTGGCAGCACCTGTTGCCGGTCGCATGCGCAACTGACCGCAATTCCAGGCGTAATCGCCGCGAGTAATCGGCCATATCGGCATGTAGCCAGCATGTTGCCGCCAAAGGTTAACTATCACATAATTACCACAACACGTGTCGCTAGTGGCACGCGGCATGAGCCAGCTGGACGGAATTCGAGGAACTAGTAGAGACAAAGAAAGTATGACTGGGAATACCAGTGAATGCGAGTATACCTTGGTATATTACCATTGCGTGAAACATTTAGTTGAAGTAGTATAATGAGAGCTAGATCAAGGAAAAAAGCAATTGAATCATTGAATAGTATATTTTCTCACTAAGTCAGGCAAATGTAGTAGTTTGGAGTAAGTGAGTGTACCTTGAACTCGATAAACTACAATTTTCAATGGGATACTGTAGGCTCCCAGGTTCGAGTAAAAAGGAGTATAGAGTATCTGTTATCTAGATGGTCAGTGCGTGTTAGTTGGACATTGTCAAACAACCTTGTGCGATTCGATTTCAAATCCTCTACTTTCGACACTTTTTCAAGAGTTTCTCGATTGGATTGGATTGGAACGGGATACGTCGCACTGCTCAACGAAAATGATGAACAGGTGACACACTTATGTCAAAAAGGGAAAGAAAGAGAAAGAGAAAGAGAACAAAAAGGAGAAAAGGAAATAGAGAGAGGGAGATGGATACCGGCAACCAACATGGTTCTCTAACACGTTCACCCTTAAACTTTCACCTTTTCTTCCACCCAAACCGCCTCGCGTATTGAAACAAGCAGAACAAGCTACGGCAAACAATTGAACGGGGGTGCAATGGATGTACAAAAGAGGTGTGAATCGCGGTGTTTGTTTCGAGACGCGTGAATGGAAGCCACAAATGTATCTTTTTGTCTTTTTTCGTGAATCAGACGTCTTGCTGCCTGTTTGGCATAGTCATCTCATGTGGACACAAAAAGTGTTCCACCTGGCTCGGTAGAACAGACAAAAAGATGGCTTGAAAGAGGGGGAGGAGAGAAGTTTTTGTCTCAGTTTCTGGCAACACAAACACATTCAAATAGTAGCAGAAAGAAAAGAGGGAGGGAGAGGATGAGAAGAGAGAGGGAGAAAGGAGAGAACAGAGAAAATATAGAAATATGAGCTCATCTCGAATATCAAAATCTACTTAACCACTACCACTAGTGATGAAGCCTGGTGGTTAACTGAACCTATCAAACGTGTACTTTCACGTGAAAAGCGTCGAGAACTGTCGAAACACAACTAATTGCCAGTGTCAATCTGTGGTTAGAGACATGAAGATGATGTCTGGCTGCCAATTAGTCCGTGACAGGGTGACAAGAGGGTGACAGGAAGGAGGGCTGGTTGTCAACACACCGGTAACAGATGCAGGGGGAAATTATTCAAATATATACCCATGCAACAACATCGCGAGAGCACATAATCTATAGGTGGGGCACACATTTACATGTTACACACAGACACAACATGTTTGGGCCGAGAAAAGGGTATGGTATGGAAATTTAGGACTATCATGATAACATTGTTTCTGTATAGTACACTATAAACTATAAGAACTTTGAAGACTAAAGATCCAAAAACGTTAATTTAGAGGTTCTCCTCCAATATATTTTTACTTTTTCCACTAGAAAAACTTGTAAGAAACAAGATCTTATAAAGAACCACTAATTTACCAGTACCAACGTGTGTGCAACATAAATGGGGGAAACGTAATAAACGCTTCAAATTATATGACTCGTCGAAAAACGCGGGCCATAAAACAAACACAGCAGATATGCTCATCGTTCCGGGTTTCGACTCATTCTGCTTACTTTAAATATCAACTCATTTTGGTTTATTATGAACTTTGGAATCACAATAAAAAATACAACTCGTTTACTACGTTCACAGTACCAGATCAAACTTTGACTAACGCTCTAGTAGTCAAAGATCAAAAGTCGAACCACTCGTTAGAAAAACCCAAAAAACGCTCCAAAGTGTTGACGATAGCTCAAAAATGCTGAAGAATCAACAAAAGTCTTCTTTTGTTTCCGTTCTTTTCATTCCCATCCTATCAAGTGCCCGTTCGCGGAGAAAATGTGCGAAAGTGGAATGGAGAAAGAAAAGAAGAGAGAGAAGAGAAAGTGTCTATTCCAAAGAACAATGCAGACCGCGGGCATTGAGATGGTGTTATTTACACAACAAATGAACAAAACAAAACAAACTTAAACTTCACGTTTGCAAATTCTGCAAACTCATTGAACTTTATGCAATACGATGTTCGTTTATGGTAGAAAAATGAAATATAACTTTCGACTTTTTATTCTAAGGAAAAAACTTATTCTAACCAATTCGAAAAAAAACCATTCTGGCATAGTTAACTTGTTGATCATAAGCGAATGCAACACTGGCTTTTGCCAGCTGTTACAATAGAAAGACTTGTGGGGGGTCTAAATAAACAGTAAGAGCCGTGGGCGAATAGTCAACTGTTCAAACTAATCTACAAAAAAAATGGTCAACGACACAAGAACTGCAACATTTTCTCTTCAATGTTTTACAACAAACAAAGCTGAAAACGTACACTTGAGTTAATGAATATGTGTTTATGAGATATAATGTCTGAACTTTGAGCAAATTGAAAACAATTGAATACCAACTAAGAACAGACCTAATTTTAAAAAATTGTTTGAGTTGGATCGCTTTATTACTTTGAACATGGCGTGAACCGTGTACAATACATCACATTCCAAGTGAACTACCAAACTGCTGTCTCTTCCTTCAAATACGGAAAACCAAGTCCATCATATTTGCGAAGGGGTAATTAGATTTGGCGTGTGTAGTTGGGTACAATAGGGGGGAGAGGAGTGGAACTCTCTTTGAATACCAACTGGGGAGGTCATCTGGCTATTAGCCATGTTGGCATAGGTGCACACCACATATAGAACTTGGTTGATAGGGCACGTCAACTAGAGTAAGTTTTGTTTGGACCCTAACTCGAAACTTTGATTAGAGACAGATCGTTGTTTCATCAAACTCTAAAAGCTCGAAACTCGACATTGACCTAGATCAACAACCCTAGCATACACACTACTTTGAACTATGATTCATATACTCAAAACATAAAAGCTATATGGATATGAAAAGGTTGTACTATACTCATTTAGGTGAGCGTACACTAGTAAAACCAAGACTCGTGGCCTAGCAACACGACGACAAAACTGGCGAATACGCGTCTGAGAAGTGCCGAAATAAAGCCAAACATGTCAGTCAAATGAGTAAAAAAACGGTATCAAGATCAGTTTTTGGCGCGAAAAGTGTGTATGAAAGAGCAGGTTTGTCTCTGCGGCGGCGACACCGGGGCTAGTAGCCGGCAGGCGGCTGGCTACCTGCAGACGAGACGCGGTACGGTCAGCAGTCCCATGATTTGAACAACAAACAACGCGCGCGCAAAGACTCATCGTCACTTTTCTCTGTTTGGACGCATGTCACGCACACGTTTTCACGTGAAAAGCGCATACTACACGTGATTAAAATAGACTTTCAAAATGTTTTCAGGAAACTTGAGACACAAAAACGGTCGTTTCAAACTTCATAGGAAGCAGCTATAACAATATGAATACTTTCATCTCAAGAGCAACATGTAGTCACAAGATTTTCTTTGCAAACACTGAGTTTGAGGAAAATTTGAAAATTCATGACTTTTCCAATGTTTGGACAACAGCTAGCGAATGACAGTTTTTGTACAGTGCGTATCATCCATCGAACGAAGGGCATTAGGCGCGAGGGGGGAAATGGGTGAAAAAGTGGGTTGGGACAAAGCCAGGATCGGACTGTTTTTATACCGTTTCCGGCCCGGACCGGGGCTCATTTGCATCAAACAAATGGAAAGGAAGAGGGGGCAAAAAATACGCGCCAAGCTAACGCGTTTCGTGAAGAAATGATAGAATACAAGTTCAAATGAGATATTTCTGAGTGAATAGAACCACATCTGCTGCAAAATAAAAGATGGTTGACAGGAAACATGAAGGTTCCTTGCTATTAACCAACGATCTGTTGCGATACTAGTTAGTACACATCGGAAAAGGATAGATACAGTACACCTTTGCGTTTTGATTGGCTTATTGGCTATACTACTTCTCTAAAACTGTCATTCAAAGGTCACATTCACTTCTGACTACAGTACTCTAGCCTCTCTCTTTTGAAGAAAAAGAAGGATTGGAAGAGCTTAGGCGCCAAATGTGCGAAAAAGATGAAGCATGCTCCACGGACAACTTCAAAGTCGGGCCAGCAGTAGACAAAAAGTGACATCCATCAAATCGCGAAGAGCCAAGAAGGAAAATAAAACATAGGAAGAAAGAGAGAAGCAAAGACGTATATATATGCAGCCACATGTTGGTTTAGTGGCGCAGATGAGACCTAGAAGATTTTGAAAATAAATTTCCAAAAGCCACGTTGATGAAAAAAGTCCTACATACAAGTGTAGGTGAATCGTACTCAAAACGTTTATTTCTTTTATGAATCTATTAAGCATGTTTTCAATGTTCCTCAAGTCATTATATTTAACTTTACTATACCCCAAAAAACATAGAGTCGAGAGTCGAGTACTGAACCAATTATGAAAACGAATAAAAATAGAAGAAAGAGAGAGAGAGAGAGAGAGAGAGAGAGAGAGAGAGAGAGAAGATGGGTGGCTATGAATGGAAGAAGACCTCAATTGAGGGGAGACGAGAGAGGCTAGAAACCTGAACACTCGATTATTATTTCCACCCCGATGTCCCCCATAATTGACAGCCTTTCTTTAGAAAAGGATACGACCAAGGAGAAATAGTAGTATATGAGAAGGTTCTATTGTGTAGAAAGGTATCCTAAAAACAACACTTTTTCATGAAAACTAGAAGAAAAATGTTTCCTAAAAACAGAATCTTTCGAGAAAACTTCCTGTATCTCGTTTTCTAGACAAGAAAAAGTGGATAACACATTACACAATCTCATTGAATATAACTACCAATTCGAGAATACATCAACTTTTTAGAGTATGAAGTACTGAATACTTAACAAAAATAAACGATCGCACATCTGAACTGAAAGATACCGTACTCTCACAACATGTTCTCTAGTTCAAAAGAGGGCATGATTTGAACTGAGTTTTAGATTGTTGGCCGAGGCTAGAGGGGCCATAAATGAAGTTGTTAATGGGGCGCCATATTTAAAGAGGACAAGGGGAGAGAGGGAGGTGGTGAGACAGCTAAATAGACAGTTCATCTCTGACAAATCAAGGACATCAAACTACTGACCATTCCGTTGAGACACAGAAGAATAAAGGGACATTCAACTACAGGGAACATTCGAACTTTCGACTCGAACAGCATGATAACCTTTACATGTTCGAATTTGGAGGCTACGTGAAAGTTGACACGTTACTAAAAACGTACGACAAACGTTCTAGCTCAGGAAAAGTGCCATTGAACAAGTTTGAACTCGGAAAGTACTTCATCAGAAGATCGTTATGCAGTAACCAGTGTACGAGAGGGTTAGTCAACATATAATAAACCAAATTGTCCGAATTGTTCAAGTTCAAATTCACTGCAACCTTTGCCGTCTCGTCCAAGCATTACCGAAGATCAAACAACGTCCAATCTGCGGGAAGAATGTTGTGTAAAAACGAAAACATTTTCCGTTCACAGTCTGTTATCAGTGCAGCATCAGGTGCTATTTACAGGGACTCCAAGAATAATTCCAGTTAAATTTAGTTATAATGTGACAATAGTTGCAGGTAGACTGAAGTGCAAAAGTGATACGTTTCCACCTTCACCATAAGATGAAAACAGGAGAACAATCATGAAATCTGCCATATAGGGATACCACCCAATTGTTTCAACATTATTTTATAATTTATATTGAAACGCTGAGAAAATGTAAATGATGTCACCAAAGCATCATGGATGGACTACAGTAATCAATCCATTTTTCTTAACTTATTTGTTAACCAACAACCCGATCTACGAGTATATCGGTACCAACAAAACTCACTAATCTACAAACCAATAATCCAAAGAGCCCGAAACTCAAAATTTCGATTCAATCCCTTTGAGTATTCAATAAAATACTATTTCACTTCTTTAATGCTACAAAGGTATGAATACACTTATAAGCGAAGCAGTGTGCAAGACGATAATAAACAACTGGCGGTTGACACCGCATTTTCGCTGCGACGTTCCAATGTTGTAATAGGTGATTAACGACAGCTCATTCAATGATAATGGTGCAACTCACTTTAGGGAAAACACCACTGCAGAGACGTGCAAAAAACGGCAGACGGGATAGTAAGACCTAACGATACGTGATTTTTCACGTGATGGCAGAGTTTTTGGATGAGGGCCTCATGTTAAACTTAGGAGGTACGTTATTCTGGGGTAGTGGTTTGAGAACACTTTTGTAGAGCGAAGGGAGAGAGAGAAAGAAAGAGAAAGAGAAACATGGGAAGATATAACGACAGAAAGAGAAATTGCCAGAAAACAGAAAGCATGAAAATGGAATTCCGAAACTCAAAATGCAACTAACCTCATGTGAAGATCGCCTTCTTTAACCGGGGTACAATTTTGCTTAGTATTATATTTACAATTTACCAAATTCCTTTCATTTAATCAAAGAAATCTGCAACTTTCTCAATTATTACTCCTCTCACCAGAAAAATTGAGAACGAAAAAAATCGATACGTACCTTCTACATTGATAACCTGGTCCCGGATTTGTTCGCGGAGCTTGCTCAGGTTCTCCGGCAGAGAGTCAATCAGATCGTACAACTGAAAAACATTCAATAACTTTCGATCTCTGTGTCTCTCATTATGCCTTATCTCTGCATTTTCTCTGATCCATTCGGGAAAAAACTGATTTTCCACATAACATTCCCTCCCAATTTGTTATCAATATTTGCTATAAATCACTAGTTCATCCACTTTCTACCATAACCATACACTAGTAAGGTCGGGCTAAGCGACAAAGAGTAAGCCGTTTTCAGATGTGAACACGTGGAAATTTAGAACTTTTCATCAAAAGTAGACCGATTTTCATGTTTTCGGCTGAAACGTAGTCCGTTTTTCGAAATTTTCTGACTATTCGGACAACCTTGCTGGGGTATGACCATAACTCAATAATTATTGAGTGAATTTTTCCACTCGCGCAAAAGTTAGCGCGATTTTAATTTCACATAAATATAGATATTACATGTTTTCCGTCTCGTCTAGAACAATACGCACTATTGTCATAACAATGCCTGAGTCATGTTTGATATTTGTCTCTGCGAAAAAGAGAACAAAGCTGTAATTTTCATCCAGTGTAGAAAAATGTAAAATATTCCGAATGTCTTCCAAAGAAGTAAACAAGTAAACAAAACAGCAACCAACATGATAGATGCTTGGGTGAACACTCTCGAATCGTTGTATCTCAATGCGAATCTGTTCCGAATTCATGGTGTTCGAGCCGGGGGCGGCAGACAGATTTCGACACGACATGGCGACTGGAAAGGAGGAATACAAATTAAATTCAAGTTAATTTCATTGTATTACTGAAACTAAATGAGTAATTAGAAAAATATGTGCTCAGTGAAAGGTCTCAATGATGACAAAAACTTTTGTTTCAATTAAATATAGCACAAATATCAATGAGTTTGAGTAATATTTAGCGCTCATTATATTATAATGCGTATTGAATCGATGACCATGTTTTGAGTATGGTTCAGCTGCAAATAATCAGCGTGAAAAAGTTCGAATGGCAGAAACGTAGTTAAAATATAAAGTACCCACCTAGTTTCGTGAAAATGCTACAGTCTGTCTCAGCTGATCTAATGGCAATCGATTGACGTGGGAAAATTTACGTAGTTGTCAGGAAGCCATGAGGATTGAGCAGAACAAATAGGTTTCGGATCTGGAATACTGGTTCAGTAAACAAACATTTTTGGTACAAAATACAAATCACAACAAAACAAAACATTATACAGAGAAAGAGAGCAGGCTCAGAATCGAGATGTTAAGAGATAGAGCGAGATTAGGGTGTTTCAGAGTAACAAGAACCCAAATAATATACGTACATACAAACTGTTGGAACGCGAACATCCTTTAAGAAAACGTGATCAGAAATCATGGATAATATGTCATAGATAGTTGATTGAAAATTCATGGGGTATTTGCCAGCAGATGAATCCGTAAAAATACTACACCAGCAATACCGGAACAGTCAGGCCAGCTATGACGCGAGTGAAGATTTGACCGATCATATCAGTTGCAGTTGCAAAGCGCCGACAAACTGTTAACAAACTGCGGTATTTTAACTTGTAGACTAACTGGTACGACAGGGGACGGAAATACTAAATATAGTGCGTGCCAAATTTATAAAATATCCGCCTCATGCAAGACTCGAACCCGGCTCAAAAGTTTTGGAGGCGCGAACGCTAACCACTACACCAACTATGGTTATGATAGTAGTAAGGACGAATCGAGTTTGCGTGTTCTTACACAGCGCAAAGTGAGATATACAGTATACCCCCCCCCCCTTTTCTATGTAGGCGACAGCTATACATGACTTTTATGACCCAACTCTCTTAGAGTCTAAAACCATCTTGAATCAGAGTCGAAACGATTTTGAGTACACATCTTACTGGGACTATTACTGAACTATTCTGCATTTAATTTTGTGGGTGGGGTGTGAGAAGTGAACGTGGAGTGTCACCCGTAACTCCAAAGTAAGTGGAACACAAAAAGAGTCTTTTGTCGCCTAACAAAGGGGCCTTCTCTCGCCGATAATATGCTATCAATGTCTCGGAAAAGATGAAAAACTAGTTGGAAAGAAACTTCAATATGCACAGAATCGTGGGTGTCCGAACAAAAGAAAAGAATCATGCGAATAGTGCAATGTTTTCCGAAAAAATACCAAAAATCTATCAGAATCCAATGATTTCCAAAACATTTTAATGCATTGCTATGAATGACGCTAGTTAAACTTATGAGAATAAAGAATGGGAGGAACTCAGCGTTTAACAAACCACCAAAGAAATTATATGGAAAACACCTGAAGTAGCCAAAATGGCAAGTTGGCAAGACTGCACAAGACATGTGAACATTCGGAAGATCTTGGTTCTTGGAGAAAAGTTTAGGAAGACGTACTTGAATTAAGCTGACTACAAACCACAAGATTGCCCAGCTTCGTCGTTAAAACTGCAGGCACAATATTCGTGGTAACTTTAACTATCAAAAAGTGGAATATAACTTTTGTTTCAATCGGAGGCAATGTCAGGAGCGTTAAATTGGAACTTTCAACTGGAAATGCACTGTGAAATGCAAATCTGACGATAATACTGCTTATCATCTCGTCATGAGAAAATGTACACAAAAAAACCATCAGATGCAAATTGCATGGAAATCAAGCGCACACTGTCCTTATAATTTTCTGACAAAACAAAATAATGTGAAATGAACTTTGAACAATTAGCTAAAAAAAACTTGCAAGACTACAATCTAGTTACATACGTAAAACTCATCAGAGATGACTAGACCCACGCTTCAAACGTGTAAAAACGCGGATAGACGTGAAAATTAACATGAATCGCAATTACTATGAAAACGGGTTTATGATGTGGATAGTGGATGTAATGAGAATAGGAGGCCGTTCATATCCAAAAAGTCAATAACTGAAGACAAAACATAGCCCTGCGTAGCTCAAATATATGACGTAACCAAGTAGAATACAAACAATATTGCGCACTCACAGTTACCTAATAATAACAAAAATAGTCGAGTACCGTTCCAAGATGAAACTAAATACCGTGACTACTTCTCTTGTTTGTTTTCGATGAATATAGCAATAAGGAGAGAATTTATTCATATATCCATGCTTTAGAACATTGGAAATAATTAGAGAAATTAAAAATTAAAAAGTAAAAACTATACAATACAAAATACAACTTATGCTAGAGCTTCAATTTTGTTTATCCTAGTAGTGAGCGGGACCCTCACGTAAGACGTGAACAATCAGCAAGAATCTACGTATCTGCCTTCTACACGTGTAGCTTTCTGTTTTACGTGGAACGTGATACTACAAGTACATCTCTCACTTGAACTACCTGACCATCGTAAAATTCGAAAATCTCGGTTGAGTAGCCATCAAAAAGGTCACGTTGCCTTCTTTCCCACAAAACTTGGCGCGGTTAACGCAAAATATTAAATTTAGCAAGTTTTAATACGGGAAAAGGTTTGTTTTTGAAAAATATAGTCAAACCTACTGGTGTATAAATATGAGTGTTGAGTGAAGAGATGGCCCCATCTTACACCCAAAACCCATCAATTTCTTGCAGCTAATGCATTTTGTCAATAACATAATACCCTATAACATACTTACAGTAATATGAACAAAAAAACCAAAAACTACTCTGAGCTGTACATTTAATGAATGTAATGATCACTTTGTTTGTGGTGGGGTAAGAAAAAATGTAGAGAACTTCTTTTATATTGATGTTTAGTGAAGAATATTGGTGGCGTAGCCAAACATAATAATTTGTTTAGTGAATAAAATGTAGAGAACTTCTTTTGTCTTGATGTTTAGTGAAGAATATTGGTGACGTAGCCAAAACACGATAATTTGTTTAGTGAATATATTACAAGAGTGCAGGGACAACTTGAACATGTTTTCCAGTAGAAAAAGCGCAGCGGTGCGCTGAATCTCAAATTTCGCCAGCATCACAAACGTGGCAATTACTCAGGTGCAAGAGAGAAAGAGACATGAAATATCTAGGGAGAAAGATTGAGAGATATGGAGGGAGAGAGAAAAAGAGAGGGAAAGGAAGAGAGAGACAGCGAGAACGAGGGTGATATAGAGAGGTAAAGACAGGGAGGGGGAGAACGAGAAGAGCGGAATAGATAGAGAATTGGATAGAGCGAAACATAGAAAAAGGGAGAGGGGGAGATAGCTGGAGAAAAAAGGAGAGGGAGGGAGAGAGAGAGAGAGAGAGAGAGAGAGAGAGAGAGAGAGAGAGAGAGAGAGAGAGACAGCGAGAGCGGTGTTATGTTTCACGGCGAGAAGATGGCATGATGCAGGCCAGGTGGCGGCATATTAACGACTGGTTATAATTGGGATATTTGGCAGCCAGAGAGAGAAGGATAACGAGGTATTCGTATGGGAGAAAAATTGAGATGAGGCAGAGAGAAGAAGAGATAGAAGAGAGATGGAGAGAGAGCGCAAGAAAGAAGGAGAGCTAGGGTGATATCAAGGTATTGGCGAGAGAAAGAGAGATAGAGAGACGACGGGAAGAGAGAGAGAGAGAAATAGAAATAGAGAGAGGGGGGATGATAACGAAGTATTTGGTGGGAGGAAAAATGTGGTCACACTAGTCTCCCCCTCCAGGCTATACACGCCTCATATATCAAATGAAGCACGCGCCAATCACTTGGATGAAAACATTGGTTCTGCGGTCGGTACCACCTTTATTTCTTTGAAAGTCAGATTCTGCTGAACATGCGTGAATAAGTGAAATTTGAGAGAAACATCAGCGGAAAAATCAAAAATAAATCAAGTTTAAAAGTCAAGCTTGTTTAACAAAACTCCTGATAAGTTATAGACTCATCTACATGCGTGACGAAAAAAAGATCAAATACTAACCACTTGAGGTTTCAATCTCAATTCTAACTGTGTTGTTGTAGTTTGATCAAAAGATACATCAAACACTAATAATGATAATAATAATTATAATAATAATGAGGAAGAGGAGAATCCATGGGAAAATGGTATGACTGTTATGTGTTGTAAATGGTATGACAATGACTGGCAACAGTGGAGACCAGGCAGAAAAAAGACGCGGCGAATTGAGAGACAAGAAAGAAAAGAGAGAAGAGAAAGAGTGAGGAAAAACGAAGTAATGTGAAACAAGAATACAACACGTTGAAGAGAAAACAAAATAATATGACAGAACGAAATTTTCGAAATCTGTTATGTTTCAGATTGTGTAGAATTTCAGATTTGTACCGCTTGACTGAATTCCAGCTTGTATCCTGCAGAGATCAATCTTCAGAGAAAATAAAAAGGAGCAAACGGAATATTCTGATCGAAACAGCAAAATTGAATACAAATTACAGTTTTTCAGTTCTTTCTACAGCACAAAAGTTTCTAAAACCCCGTCAAATTATGGGGAACAGTAGCATTCACCTTCTGCCAAAATATGTTCAAAATAGAGTGGGATAGTACCCATGAAACAGGGAATAATGCTGTAAGAAAGAGTCTTGAATTGGCGCATATTGTGTGTTGGGTGGGAGAGAGAAGAGACGGAGACGAGCAGAGACAGCCCCTCTTGACCGATCGATAACTAGCCGTGTAGCATACATTTCTCTATGAATAAAAAAAACTGATCCGTTTAGATAGATTGCACTCGATTATTTAGCACGTGCCATCGCTATGCGGGCGGAGATACGGTAACTCTGTTTCTCGATGTGATTAGCTTTGAATGATTGAATAAATGCACTGACAATGAAAAACATATTCAATTTTCACTTTCCAAAAATTGGAATTTTTTTAGATTTTCTGTATTATATTAATTGAATATAAATAACAGGAATTTATGAGAAGGTGAAAAATAATTTTGCAAAATAAAATATTAATTAATTAATCTCTAAACAAATAATTACCCAAAAAATAAATAAAAATTGTCTGAATTAAATTTGAACACACACCAAAACTACTTTGAAACTATAATTATATGAATGTCCTAGTGACACAATATATTTTGTTCAAATAAATAACTCAAATAAAATTGAAATTGTTGTAATTTATGATGATAAATATGAAAATAGCGGAAAAATATGTATTTGTGACGTCAGAAATAAATATAGAGATAAAACATGTATTTGGCTCAATTTATCAGCAAAAGAACTGATAACTACCAACGTAATGAAAAGATTGACAGGAAAAGCAACTGGAGAACTGAAAACGTTCGAGAATACCAGATTTATCTTCAATAATGTCAATTCTATCAGTGGATTTCAATTAAATTCCATAAGATTCATTTTTTTTTATTTAGACAAACAACAAACAGTTCAACAATACTGCATGACGCGATGAATTTGTATACGATGACGTCATTTTCCAGAGAATTTTCAAATGTTATTTTTAAACTCCCAAATGAGACTTATGAGCATAGAAAAGGCGAAAAAAATATAGAAAAAATGAATGAACATTTCTCGAGACTAGGAATGACCAGTACTAATATAGTGTATTGAGGGGAGAGAGAATGAGGGTGGTAGCCGGGATTAAGCCACATTACTGAACAACAGACATCATTATAGCCATTATAGAAGGGGGCAGGGATTAACTAAGACTCTCATCAATTCTCGCTCTCTTTCAATGGTCAAAAGAGGATGATGAATCATTTGGGAAGGGGAGATAGTTACCTCCTATTGTGTCTAATTCATTTCAAGGTGGATGAGTAGAAGAAAAAAGAGGAGAGAGAGAGAGAGAGAAAACGACAGAGAGAGATAGAGAGGGAGAGAAAGGGATAGAGAGGGAGACAGAGAGAAAGAAAAGAGAGAAATAGAGAGAAAGAGAGAGCTCCTGTGTACAGCAGATAGTTCTGGGGAGAGAACATGCACTCGAGAAGAGACAATCAGTGTTAGCAATCGACAGTTCGCGGCGACACAGCAGAAAAAGCGAACACGGCAAATAGATGGGACAACGGGTATAGATACATATTGCGTGGTAGGGCGTAAGTAGAACTACAAACAGAAAACACAGTTCAAGGTTTCGGTACGACTTACGGGAGTAAGAAGTCGAAATCTGTGACAGATTGGGAAGACTGGGGCCAGAATTGAGAACAGTTCAAGAGAATTGTTCTATATTCACATATTTGTTCATTTTTTCATTACATTATTTCATACATTATTATCTTTTACGAATTATTTCTGAAGTGTGCAAGTTTGAAATATCCAGCTTCACATTTTAGCGCGCTTTACAACACTTTGAATAACTGCTTTCATGAAACATATTCACTAGCGAAGATCTATTCATAGAAAATTCGCGCGCTTTTCAAAACATATTTAGGTTGGCGTTCTAACATATGAATATGCAATTTGGGACGAAACGCACATCAAACTCTAAACACAGCAGAAAACAGAAACACCGTAAGTTCCTGCTTTTCACAGCTAGGTAAATTCAGTTACAGTTGAAAAGACGAACTTAGATATGCATATCAAATCAAACGACCGCCGCTCCACTATCACTTCTTTTTATGATGTAATGAATACAAAATGAAGGCTGGATAGAACTTGCTAGGCAATCGATTCGGCCGAATTCAAAAATACACGAAACTCAATAGATTAAAATACTTACCTGATCTTACGCCCGAATCTAGATGGTTCATAACAGTAATCATGACGAATTCAGTTGGTTAAGGTGATGACTACTGAACGAAGTCTATCTACAAACCATACCAAATTGCAAAAAAAAATAGGTTCAGGTTGCAAGGTCCATTTAATAATGAAACGCATTTAAAAAAAAGTCATAAACAATACGGTCCACTATTCTTCACAAAGAGAGGTCATATTGGATGAGCGCGTCCCATAGAGAATGACTACTAATTAATTACCGTGATTGCGCAATCACTAGCTGGTCCCCTCTCCCCCAACATACAGTTAGTGCTGCAATTGTGGTACGCATAGCAGCTGGCATGCCCGAGAAAAATCCTCATTCACCGTTATCTGATTGAGAGGAACTGCAACTAAACTCATATATTATATATTGCAATTTCAATGCGTACACATTTGCAAGTGAAGTTCTTCCCGAACCAAAAGCGAACCAATTTTTCCCGAACCGCGTGGTTCGTTCCAGGACCGAACCGAATTCGAACCCGCAACGGTTGAAACGAACCATGTGTAAGATTGATGCTGAAATTATTCTGCTAAGAAATGTTCGTTCGGTTACGTGCCGATTCGAGTGGAGAATTGGTTTGTTCTCCTATCGAACCACTTGGTTCGGGTCGTTCGGGAAGAGTAGGTTCGATGTTGGTTCGGGAAAAGTCGGTTCGGGGAGAAATCGGCTGTAATCTAAGAGGACTAGAGACTACCTATTTGTAACTTGAGTGGTGGCATGAGAAAATGAAATTCTAAGAAAACTCCGCGAGCCTTGGTTAGAGGACTTGTAGAGACCACGTATTCGCAGATACACAGACAGCGTCATGTATGATCTAAAGTCCACGTAGCAATGATGAAGACTATAAAGCAAGCTAATAAAACCCCCCTCCGTGTTTTTGAGGTTACAAAAAAATGAGCGGTCGAAACGGGGCGACCCGCTGGAAGTTGGATGCAAACGTAGAGATAGGCATCGCAATCCTCTCCTTCTCTGGAGCCCTCTCCTCTTCACACACTCTCTCGTCGGGGGCATCATCAAACCTGTTACGCCTGGACATACCCCATCAGATTTTATGCAAAATGCGCAAGTTCAGTTCAGAGCAGGACTTCACAATCAATGTCGGGAGTAGAGGCAGAGAGAACGAAGATGAGAATTTTGAGAAAAAAACATTTCTTGCAGAAGGTCTTTGTTGAAACCTCTCTCTGGACCTATAATTTAACTTCATCATTTTCCGAGTTGAGAACCAGAGTTCCATTTTGGAGAGTGAGAAGTTTAGATCCATGTGAAACGATAAATATATGAAGCAGCTTGAGAAATTAAAGAAGGATGATTATGTGGTCCAATCGCAACGCGTCAGTCCTTTAAACTGCAATACATTTTTCAATTGCAGTTTAAAGGACCGTTGACACGGGATTGGTCCTCATAATCGTCCTGCTTCAAGTCGTCAGTTCGTAACCACTCATACATACCAATAAGAAGTGACTATTCTACAGAAATTTCGCAACTTTCTGACTATTCGGACAACTTGGGTGTGCAACCTACATCTCTTTGCTGTACAGTACTGAACCACGCTTACAAGCGTATTCAACGAGCACTTGTGCATCTTCAGCATCTTAGGTGCAACACCAAAAACCAAAGTCTACTTATAATAGCATTCGCTCTCTCAGCAGCGAATCTATACGGTGTGTTGCTCTATCTCCCTGTATTTGTAGTTTGATTCCGCCGTAGCTCGTACAGTATGGGGAGTATCGAGATCAAACTACAACCACTATTGACCTGACACTACGTCTACAACACAAACTGCTGTTTTTTATTCATCTGTGTGAATATTTCGCAACCTATTGGGTTCATCATTTTTATTTTCTTCATCAAATGATTACTTAGTTAAATTATTTTACATAATTCACTTTCGATTTAAGGCTTAGGCTTAGGCAAACCACCGTTCCGAGGGTTTTTCCGGCACTACGTGGAAAGGATTCACACAGACAAATAAAAAACAGCAGTTTGTGTTGTGGCCGTAAGGCCGTGTCGACTATTGTGGGTGGCTGAACGTATAATGGCCACACACCAGTAAGCTGTGACTATTCTACGAGAAGGACTCCGCGTTATGACCTAAAGACATGAAACTTATTGATTTTCTATCAGAAACTGGGAAAATGGCTGAATTTGAAGCAATAATTGATGCCACAGGACGGTGAGGGTGGTTGGGAAAGTTCAAAGGCCGCCGCCGACTGTCACTTGTGTGTCTTTGTCTCCCGGGAAGGTAGTAGACACCACACGGTCAGCTAATAAATCAGGCCCTCAATGGGTGCACTTTGGGTTGACAGTTGACAGAGGAGTAGAGGGAGTGGGGAGAAAGAGAGAAAGAAAAAAGAGAGAAAGAAAGAAAGAAAGAGAGGGGGAGAGGGAGAGACTACACCCACTAATCAGTCAACACAGTTATTTTCTCAAAACTATTGGTTCCGAGGTAATCACGTTTCTGGTGTAGGTTATAACTGTAGATGTCAACGTGAAATAGTCAATAACTCAAATATTGATTAATTGCAAGTTAGAGTTTGTTCATCACACACTCTTCTATTTGTGGCTGAACAAACAAACAGATTCACTTGAGGACGAAGCAGCATGCGCGAGGTCATGAGAGAGGGAGGGTGGAGAGACTGCGCAAGTGAGAAGGAGACAGGGAGAGAGACAGAGAGAGTAAGAGAGTCAGAAAGAGAGAGAGCAGGAAAAAGAAAGAGAATAAAAAACGGAGAAAGAGAATAACATTTTTTTAGAGAGCCCCTCTTGTGACCTACATTCTACTAAGTATGATAGTAGAAGTTCACTACAAGACTGGCAGCAATTTGCTTCAGTATAGCAATCAAACAAGGGAAAGCGAGAAAAGCAATAAAACGCAGATACTGCACGTGAATCCGGTTTCTATGCGTGAAATCTACGCGTGACCCAGAATAGGCTATTAAGAAAGATATGAAGAAAGGACTGCTGGAGATCAGCCAAATAGCAACATTACGAAGACGAGAAACCTTATTTGAAATGACAATCTTGCTTCTTGCTTAGAGGCTGTCAAGAAGCATGGAAATGCGACAAACATTTGAAACAACAACCTTTAATAACACGATTTAATGATCTTCTTCATAGGGACATAACATAACAATCGAACATACTATTGATCAAACAAAACAACAAACAACAAAAACCAGATGAAATGAAAATAACGTCGCAAAACTGGTGGATGAGCAGCTTAGGAACCAATTGATTGGCCGTGGTTAACTAATGCTTTTCAAACTAAATTCAACTGTGGGTTACAAAAATTACGATAACAGGATGCTTTCATCGCCAGTTTGAGAAGGAAACAGTGAAAGTAACAATCTTCGTGTTGTCTAGTGGCAAAAAGACATAATGACATTACGAGTATTTATATGACTCCCCAAAGCTCCTCCAATCCACTGCACACTTTCGCGCAGCAAAGGGCGGCACTGAGGGGGTAGTTGCTGATCTTCACGTCCTGTTCCGTGTAGTCGACACTGATCTGTACAGAAAATTCGATAATTGGCAGCATACACTCATGTGATCCAGTGCACCGCATTTCCAAACGCTTTTCACAAGTTTAACCCAAAACGCCTCCCACACTGCGCAAACTTTTCAACCAATTTTAGGGGCTTTGAAGCCAGGTATCCAGGACCCCTACTATTGTAATTTTTTTACCCGCCACAGCGGGAGAACCAAAAGAAAAGGTAGCTCATTTGAAAATAAATTACTCACCAAACAAAATAGAACGAAAGCCGACTGGCAACATCAGAGAAAAATAAATTACGAAGACCAGATAATTTCTGTAACTTCTCCTTTGGAGAATCACTTACGAAATCAGGTGATACATGAAAAGACTTTGGAAGAAGCAGTAATAATAGTATGCAGTTCCCGACCCCGACAGTTCGTCACACAGTGAACTGATTTCTTAAAATGAATCACGTGACCCACCTTTCCTCGTGCGATTCCTCCGACCACTATCACTAGTGGCTCCTCTCTCTCGGGATCGACTATCTTATTGGCCGGGATGATTTCGCTGGTGTTGAACGACATCAGAATCTTGCGACAACCGACTGGCAGATGGTTCGATACCGGGTTCTTTACCACCTAGAGAAATCATGAAATTATGTACCTTTTCTGCTAATGGTAGAATAGTTCGAAACGGGGGACCTACTAATTACCGCACCTACCGCACCGGGGGAAATACCGCACCGCGATTTGAAAATACCGCACCGTACCGCACCACCGCAAATTTGCGTATTTTTTTTTCAAAAAATCCAAAATCTTCAATTTTGCCAGCAAAATAGTTTTTAAAGCATAAACCCTAATCTTTTCACTTGAAAACAACAATAGTGATCTCGAGAAAACTTTTTGTGAAACTTTCTCATTAGAAGAACACGCTTTCAGTATTGCATTTTCGTTTTCTGTTGTGTATCTTCGAATTGTTTTATGCCTTCATGTCATATTAGTGAGTTATCGAATGTATAGAAGAAACTGCTTATCAGAAAAAAAGCACTGAGTACACATTATGCTAGCGTTTGCTCCACTAGCAACTTATATGAATACTTTATTCCCGTGGAAAAGTGAGAGGTAACAAAAAAGGATTACCATAGTAGTTAGAAATTTGTGCTCGTTTGTTCATTGCCAATGATTGTCAATTTTGAGCTAAAAATGGAATCCACCAAATATTTCAGGTTTGAATAGCTCATACTTGCAGAAAGAACTGAAAGAATCTCTAAACAAATACACTGACCGAATTTTGCAGAAAAAGGGAATAAACTCATTGTGGGAAAATTGAAGTATGGCCCCCCACTTTAGTTGCCCCCCCCCCCCCCCGTGGCACTTCAACCCCCCACCCAAGCTAAAACCTGAAAATCTGGGAGAGGGGGGGGGGTCAAAATTCAATTCCGACATTTACTTTTTACCCCCCACCTGCGTCGGTGGGGGGTACAACTTCAATGGTGGGGGGCTGAACTTCAAATCCGGAAATGTTTACTTTTCACCCCCCACCCTCAAACTTTTGTATTGCAGATGATTAATTGAAGTATCACCCCCGGTGGGGGGGGGTCAAACTACAATTCCTCAAACGCAATACAATTTCAGAAAGGTGGGGGGTAAAAATTCAATGTTCGCCTCATTGTGATCGGTAACTAGACATCATTTTCAGACTTGCTGTATCTAAAGTGATGGAAAGAATAGGATTTATGCCTTAGAAACTATTTTGTTTGCAAAATTGGAGATTTTAATTTTTTGAAAAAAATACGCAAATTTGCGGTGGTGCGGTACGGTGCGGTATTTTCAAATCGCGGTGCGGTATTTCTTCGGTGCGGTAGGTGCGGTAATTAGTAGGTCCCTCGAAACGGTGGCGTGATTGTAGAATACGCTGCATGTTGATTGAGAGTACCAAAAGCTTCCGATTACCTTTAACAACTTCTGAGAACTTTCTGCAGCTCGAACGGCTAGTTTGTGCAGCAGTTGAACTGAAATGAATTATGTAAAATAGCAAAACTAGAACAACAGAAGAACACATGGAAACGTTAAAGTCACCTCAACGTTAGTTCCATTGATAATACAGTGAAAGACTAAATATTTTATTGTTATTTGTGAACGGAAAATCGAGAGAAATAAAACATCTAGATTTAACCGCATTACTCAGATGATTGTGTTATATGGGAAAAGTGAGAAAATAAAAACATGAAGCTCACCCATCAATCCACAGAAACGATCGAACGTTCGAGGAATACGGCACTGGGGACTGACTTCAATCAACACATTCTTGTTGGTGCGGAAAAACACCTAAACAATTTGATAGGTTCACTATTATGAATTTCGCACATTTCACCATCTCGGAAATCAATTGGCATATAAAATTTCAAAACTACGAATTACATTCCTTCCGGCTGGCTAATACTTCACAAATAGTCTACCGAAGCTCGGTAAAAAACGTGAGCTGTCAGTAATTCATATAGGTGACAGTTTCAAGAGACAACCGCTTACCTGCAGCTTACCAGCTCTGTTGAGGGGACTGTCCAACAGGTTCAAGAGACACTGAAATATGGAGATATATCCATAAACAGAATTTAAAATCACAGACTGTTGCAACAAATACCAATTAGAACCAGAAATTGAATTTCCAGCTCTCCAAATAGTAAATCTAAATCGGAACCGTCCACTAGCCTGATGTAAAATATCCGGACGATAGTCGGCTGGATCCTTTTTGTTCTTCCGCAAGAAGTTGGCATGTTTGTCACTGCACAAAATCACGTAGTCTTTTCCGAGCTGCAAATAAAGAGCATATAGAACACAAACAGTGATAACTTTGCTGAATAGTGAGAAAAAAATCGAGAAATGGTTATTTCAGCAGCAATCTTAACTTGATCTAATTTAAAACCAATCCGGTCCCATCTCCGAGAATAGGTCAAACAAACAATAACACTAATAAATGAAGATACAGAGATTGGTATATACCAAAATCGGTTAAAGAACTTAACACATATACTTGACCAACCTTTATATCTCCACACGACTACCCCGGTATTAAACACAAAGCTACTAACCCTGTCTCTCAAAAACTACCGTTTCCCTGCGATCTCACATTCTCACACCTTCGCCGTTTCCAGACTGCACGCTGTAACTTAGATGTAGCGAAACTGGCAGACGCAATTTGGCGATTCATTGAGTGTGTGAAATTATCAAGTTAAAACAATCCCAGATATAAGCATATAACACGCACCTTTGCCGTTTCGAGACTGCATCCCTCCAACACGACGTAGAGGATCTTCTTCTGTTCCACCGTCTCGTCCGTCTTCATTCGCTTCGAGTTGGGCGGCGCCACAGAGTCATATTCCTCCGACATCTATTCAACACTTACTATGAATTGAGTCACCTAACAAAACACAACAACAAACAATAACACTAATAAATGAAGATACAGACATTGGTATATACCAAAATCGGTTAAAGAACTTAATCACTGGAAAAATCTTATTTATCGATTGAAAACCATCATCATACACCATAATACACCTGACATGCATTGTTGGACAAACATACATAGTATAGAAATCAATAGGGGTAAAAAATAAAGGCAATATTGGAGGCAACATGATAACAACCTGCATTGTAAACGGAAACTGGACACAAAAATACTTGTTAGACAAAAATAACCTAGTGAGATGAAATCGAAAGCATGATAGCTTGAAAGGCGGGTGAGAAACCGTTAACTGGGAATGCATAATATACAACGTAGGTCATACACCGATGGATTGGAAAAATAGTTGTGTTCAACACAAATATAACAACATGCACATACCAGAAGATATCTGGGAAGTAATTGAAACTGAGCGGATACAAAATAAAGTGTGAGATGCAGTTTAACAACTTAATCAAAGATCATTGCGATTCGCACAAACAGTAAAGCGATTGATAAGAAATTGGAGTAAGAGTAACAAAGAAGTACAACTTAAAAAGAACTACAAGCAGTTAGAAAGTATACTGTATCTGATGACTTTCCTTGGCAGTTTCCGTCTGCTTGATAGCGAACTGGGCTTCCTGGGTGGTCATTCCCAGACGAACCTTCCGAGACATGAAATTCCCTCCAGGTGCTGCGATCAACAGACGATTACTGAAACGAAGTATTGATTTATTTATAAAAATTAACAAACTGACCAAGAATAAAACCATGCATAGTTGAATGTGCTATTAGTTACTTTCCAGAACACGTAAACGTAAAGGAAGATATTACTCAAAGTTTCCGCAGAATACCACTCAAAACAATATAAGAAAACCACGAATTAGTCCCACCTGCACATTCTCATCATCAAAGCGTGCAACCCATATTCAAAGTACGGCTGAACTCCCTCCAACTGAGTACACAGCACTGTATACTGACGATACAAATCATGGAAGGTGAACTCTTCCAGGCCAGAACTTTGCACCTACAAAATTGATTTAGAACAAAATTAGAGCTTCTTCTGAACAGTATAATGAGGTTTATCCATCCGCAGCCATGAATCTTGAAGTAAAAATCAACAAACATGCATTGAAATTTGCTACTATTTTATATAATAAACAAATAGAGTGCACAAGAACACATACCTGCGATATAGCGGCCCTGAACAGTACGAATGCGTGGCGGGGAAGACTCATGACCATACTGACACGAGGGACGGCGGCCGCCTCACGATTAGCGTCATTCACCTGCGAAATAAGTTGTAGTAACATGAACACACTCCACTTTACCACACCACCTTGAGGTTTGAAATCTGAAGAATAGCGTGTTTGCACGACACTCTGATGATGGGATAACCTTGCGCTTACTGATGTCACATGTTGAAATCCACATTAATTGAGGAAATAAATCGAATTATCGTTCTGAAGACGGATAAACAAGGACTAACCGACATAGACGTTTGGTCACTGAAATCCTAAAAAAAAGAGCCCACGATGGCCGAACCAAAACCAACTCACGTGCTTCATTTCCAACTTTGAATCACCCTTCTCAACTGCTATCTCGATTGCTCGACGCAGAATATCCATCGCTTTTCGCAGATCACCACTAATGGCAGCTACCTGAAAATGCCGCCAAATACAACACAATATACAGAACACCCTAATGGTTTGTTTTCTTCTTTCCAGAACATAAGTTTTCAAATAGTTCAACTAGCCAAATAATATAAAAACGTATTTTATAAATCAAAATTACTTATAAACCCACCTTTCTCGCGGCAAACTGAACAGCATCCGAGCTGATAGCGTGGGGCGCTTCCTGCAAACGAGCCATGATGATCTCCTCAATCTGTTGGAATTCGTACGGTTGGAAACAGATTCGGTTCGATCCCTGAAAGCAAACTGAGGTGACAAACGGACTTGACGAAAACTAAGAGCATGACATTGAAACTTGAATGCTGTTCAAAAACTATCACATAGTAGAAAGCAAGAAAGATATAGTGGAACATGAACTCCATCCTATCAGAACTTCACGGAAGTTCACAAATATACCAGAACGTTTAAAAAACCGTCCCCACTGTATTGAGTTTTTCAAATGTAACAAACGTACCAGTCTACTAGTAATTCTCTGGCTGAGCATCCGTTCGGGCAAGTCAAGCGTGTTCGCTATGGCAATCACACTCACGCGGGCAGACTCGACTACGGTCCAATTGAAAATGTCGTAGATGATCTGGAAATGAACCATACACACGTATCTAATCTAATAACAATTGAGTACTACCGGCAAAGCCAGGCAGCAGCTACATACGATTATGTTGGTACGTTGCTATTCAACTATTCATTCAAAGGCTTACTCTTCCATCACCAGCTGGCATCAAGTAACTCACTTGAAACCAAGCCTAACCGAACAGCTACTGGAAAACTATGGTGAGCTCAATTCTGCTCATAACCAAAAGCCATTACAAAAAAATATGAACATTCATTCGTCTCACAATCACAAAACTCACTTCTTGTTTTTTGGTGCATAACATGTCGAGTTCGTCCACTAGTACCACGACTGGCTCTCTTTTCCGATCGATCATCTCAAACATGGCGTTCAACTTTCGACGAGCCGCCTGTGCCGAAATACGCTTCGTGTCTCCGGTAACCCTGAAAGCTAACGTTTATTTTCGGTTGAAAAACTCCACAAAGAGCCCGGAAGATGGATACTGGCACACTTCTTTTTAAAATGCTATTTTCTAAATCATCAGTGTATTTATTTAGGTTCATCAAGAATAAAACTCACTCTCTATAAACGGTGACGAAAAGTAACTTTGAGTCGATGAGCTCCATCGCGTTCACCGGAACAAATTTGAAGTCGAACTTTTGCGAGAGCTCGTTGACAACCTTCAACGAAAAAAATAAAATGAAACTATACTGAATGAGAAGAACGGAACATACATCACAATATTAGTTAACCGGGAATATAACCTCGTGGTAACAGAAAAACCATCAACAATTAGACGAAATTTCGAATATAAAAACTTACAGCTAGTGTAGTGGCAGTCTTTCCAGTTCCGGGAACTCCACTGATGTACATTGCCTGACTGGTACCATTCTGAATGGAGATGGATATGTTATTGCTAATAGTAAAATATTTTCGTTGTCTGTATAAATATAAATCGAAGATATGAAACCTAAAACTTTACTCGCTCAGCGGACCACTTTGATATTTAAACCAAATGGAGATTCCGACCAATAGTGACGAGGAGCGAGGCATAAACCAGGCTAGGTTTCATCAACAATATAATATTGAAACTAGAGTGTAGAGTGATGATACATATTCCACCACAGGGTATCCACGTAGAGAGTCGGGTACGAAATTGGAATAAAAACTACCTTTTCCACAGCCGAGGTTATGAAGTTGCGAATCTTTCCATATTCTTCTTCTCGACAAGGCATATTCTCAGGAACTTCTGACGTATGGAGACAGCTACGCAAGTCTTCCAGTGTCTGCGGTTTAGTCTTCTGAAAACTTCAGTCTAAAGCATTTTTCTTATAATTGTTTTGCAAACTTCGTTCAAATGAATGACAGCTAGACACGATACCAACTTAATTACGAAACTGTGCAATGTCATACGGCTTTTCGACACTGCTGGAATACGACTGTCGCTGTATTCGTTTCCACGATCAAAGAAGCATCGCATAACACCTAGTGTTTTTTAAACTAAACCAACTGCATATTTGTTACCTTCCTGGGCGATACTTTTCTATGAGTCGATGACTTGAGAGCTGTTCGAGAGCGAGAAGAAGACCTGGCAGAAGCTGCGCCTGTCCTTCTTCCATTTGTTCTAAAAACGAACATTACTATTCTTTATATTTCTTTAAAATTAGACGGAGCCATTCATAATTCAAAATGTTATTTTAGTTTTTCTCCTTAAAACTGAAATTGCTTTGTATTACTGTCATTTTCCGCTTGAAACATGGGCAAAACATAAACAGCTCAAATTGATGAAATTTCGCCAGCTGATCTTTCTGCCGAAAACAAAAAAATTTATGTTCTTTTTATGCAATATCATTAATCTTCGCGTATTTCAATCTAAAAAAGGACTATTTCGTGTCGACCAGTCGGACTATACTGATGTATGGTGAATACCTCTTGGTCGTGGGAACGGGAATCATATCGTCGTCTGACTCGATACTTTGGTCGGAGTTTGAGTCAGAAGACGAAGTTTCGCTGCAGCCACTGTCGCTGTCATTCTGAATGTCCAGCAACACCTTCGAGGTCTTCTTCTCTCCGCGGAGAACACGGGCCGGCGACTTCACAAACGGACTGTCCTGGTTCTATAATAATCAGGGATTATAAATGTACTCTATCTCCGCTCTGATAGTACGATCATGCCAGAGTCGACGCCTTGGGGAGGTATAATCGCAGTTCGATTACTGATATATTATAATGGAACAATCTCATAATGTGCGAAGTAGTTTCGATTTCAATTACCACGTAATCCCCGAGGCCGAGAAATAGAAATACCTTGATTTTATATCCATTCTCCACTTTCTTCAGTCGCAGCGTGGGTGGTGCTACCTGAAAAAGCTACATTGTTTATATCCATTCCATTCCACCTCAAATGATAAATGTATGCAAATGCTTTCAAACAACCAAATCATACAAATTAATAAATTGTGAAATATTCGTAAAGCTCACCTTTTCATACTTGAGTGTCAGTTTGGCTCCGCGAACAGGTGTTTTGGATAGGAGGAGTGATTCCTCCTCATCTGATAACAGACCACGCGTAATACCACCATTACCTCGAGACCGTGAGGTGCTACGGGTTCTGAATATACTGAATAATGTAAGTCAAAATGACTTGAATGTACGCCGTGAACAGATTTTTAACCATTTACATACAATACGAAAAACCTTTCTGACACAATCTGCGAGCTTTTCAATTGCGCAATACTGCAAAAGTGAACATTATATAATGAGCGCGTAACAGAGTAAACTATACACTACATTCTATTTTTATCTTCCATGGCTCCATTTTCTCGTAATTGGAGTGCCACATATACCAATGTGGAAAGACACGTGTTCAATCGCGAATAAACATTCTATTCTATTCTAAGCCGAAGCAATCACAGAGTAAACAACCAAACAAAGATAAACTACTAACCTACAAAAATGAAGTCAATACTCACCGACGAGCAATCTGATCATTGGTAGTGGCTGTGGCAGTCTCGGCTGCCACCGCACGAGTAGTTCGAGATTGTGAACCGGCTCTTGTCCTAGTCAGTCTGTTGTTTGTGGCAGGAGTACTTTCAACAAGGATTTCGCTCTGCTGAAGTGGACAGTACTAGTGCATGACAGCCAGAGAAAAATTGAAAGCTATCAGTTCTTTCATGAGAGGTCTACTCTGAACTTCCATGGTGATTGTCGTGGCAAGTCTTAGCTTAGAAATTCCTATTTTCGCATGGCGACTGTCGTGACCAGTCTTAACCGCCTACCCGCGCACATGAGACCCGGCCATACTCAAAATGAATGCACGAGGAAGTGTCATTTGCACAGTTAAAAACAATACTCACATCTCATGAACAGATACCCTTCTCTCAGGTTAGAGAACTGGGTTCTGGTTTTGTATATGGGAAGTCATCATGGTTTTCCTTTTTTTGTAAAGACCCTTCAAATCTTAAAATATCTATTCACTATTGATTCGATTTACGCCGGCCAATTTGTGCTAAGTCTTGTCATGCAACAGTGTGGCGACACTCGAAATGGCGACTGTCTGGCGAGCAGGCAGACAGTCGCCATACGAGACTTGCCACGACAGTCTCCATGGTGGTTCAGAGTATTATCACTACAGTAATATTGCGATGCCGAGGAGTGCACAGAGCAGTGAAAGGTTCTCGTGAGTTTGGTGAATAACTAGTTTACATGAAAAGTTTCCATCACTCTCTGACTAACAACGACTAATACTACTCACCAGTAAGACGTGACTATTCTACAAAAAGAAAGCTATTTTTCGATTAGGAAAATGTGAAACTTCATGATTTCGCCTCAAAATGGTCAAATTTCCATGAATTTGACCACTGTTTAAACAAATTTTTATGGAGTATGCTTACCGCCGCATTTCTTCGCCTCGGTCGACCGAGTGACGGAGTCGCATAGCCGACTGGAGGTCTATTCTCGTTCTGTTCCTCATCCTCCGTTTCCATATTGTCATCGCCAGACTAAACAACAATTGTATGAAACCGGTCACAAGCTACTGGCTAATCACAATGGAATTTATGAAAACAACGTATTGACTATATAAACGATCGAGCACCTACCTCACGCTCCAGTTCACTGAACATTGAAAAATTGCAGAGAAAATTTTACGCTCAGCTGTGAATATTCAAAATTCAAATCGACAATGACAAACATCAGTAGAAATGTGTTACAATTGAAATCAAACATACCTTGGGTGATACCGGTTTTTCAAGAATCTTGATCTTCATTTTCGCTTGTACGCTCGCTTTTCGTGGCTCAGTACGAGCAGGCTTATTCACGAACAGACCCTGAACGATGAAGACTTCTACTATATTATAATGTTCACGAAAAAAGTTAGCATAACTGGAGAAATAACTCACGCTAGTTGTTGTGTACGATATTTTACATTTAAACTGCTACCAAATAAAGATGCAACCGAGCAACTGAATTTATTTTTCCACCAGCATTATATAATATTCGCAGATGTTTTAAATGGAGTTATTGTTGACTTTTGGTCTAAATGTTTTACAAAATGTAAGATGTTCCGTTATCGGTACCTTTTTCGCGGTCTGGCGACTCGCTGATCTGGTACGCAGTGGTTCATCGACATCCACTATTGTGAGAGGGGTTTGCTGCAACAATAATTCATAAATAGTGACCTGACTGAGCAAACTACAGTATCGTCTGCTCAAAATATCGCAATACCAATAATACAAACCGTTGTTAAAAAAAATACTGTCATAAAATACGATAACCATTTAGATCTACTCACATTTCAGATTTTCAGAAAACATGTGAATAATACACTGATGGATGAGCAACATACCCCGATACGAAGCGAGTTCAGCTGTCTTGTTATTGCTTTGGACGGAGTATTGTCAAACAACTCGTCCCTGGTTCGTTTTTCCGGAGACGACTCATTCAGTATTGACTGAAATAACCAATATTCAGCGATATATTACTGTTATCACAAATTCTAGTTATATTATTGATTTTAAACGAAGTCAAGCATTTAGAAATTTAGATCGTTCATTAATTCCATAAATTATAACTCAATGAAAGCGGATCTGGCGAACTTACTATATTGTAAAGAAGCTGATATGAAAGTTGACAATACACTTCATAAACTAGGCAGAGCAGACAAAGAACATCAATTTGCAGCGTTGTGATATGATAAAAAGGGTTGAAAATAATTGTAACTAAGTGTAAATGTGATTACACCACAAAAAATATAAAACGTATGAGTGAATGAAACTTACATTACCGCCTCTCTTCGGAGTACTACGAGTTCGGGTATTCATTAGTTGTGTTAATTCAGTGGGAAGATCTGCAACAACGGCAAATTGAAGTGAATAGCGAAATAGAGAATAAACAATTGTGGGAGGGAAGTGACGAGCCGAATGGTTCACACTGGATGTCTGGCCAATTGAGGAAGTGAGGTCATGCCAATGGCAAACGACGCCTAGTTGTAATTTTCATAGACAACCAACGTGAGAGGAGAGTGGTCAGTAGACAAGTTAGTTATGAAGATGTTTTGGGGATGGATTCGTGTCATGTTGCTGTCAAAGATAACCTAGCAGAACAATATTATTCTATACAAACTCGACCCGCTCATGTAGTACGACGACACATTATATGGAAAAAGAACTTCACCCTAGCTACTGAAGCAAATTACAACATTACCGGAATAGACTGAGCTATCTACCCATAATGCAACTTTCCCCAACCGCCTTCAGGTATAAAGATTGGAAAACTTGTATATAAAAAACAATGCTCGAAACGAATCTTTATTGAACAAGATCGAAAACGAAAAACTGGCATAGAACTTGCGGAACAACTATAGAGAAACTTGGTACGGTCGATGTGCATTTGGGGCAAGACACAGGGCCAGCCGTAGCACAACCGTATACAATTATTATGCCGGGAAGGCAAACCTAGGTAGGTGGATAAAACTATAGCAGAGTTGAACATGACAAGTTAAGATGGAAATTGCCAGACGGAAAACGAGTCTCGGGTTGAGTCAAACATGAATGTTAAAACACAACAGATAGTGAAGACTAGAAAAACCGGATTTGGTGTTGTTTTCAGGATAAAGCTGTCCAGACGGAGCTGGACAGATAGAAGTACGATCAAAATAATTGATCTTACTACACGTTTTGAATGCCCGTAACAACAGTAGTGGAGGCCACTATAGAGACTACGCTCAAACTAGAGGTGCATCAGCGAGCGTACAAACTGTACAATGAAACAACATAAAAAGTTAAACAAGCTTTTACAAACATGCGCAAATGCTAGTTGGTGAGGCAAAATCGTGCCAGGAGTAATAACAGCGGAGTCACTCTGAACGAATGCTAAAATTAGGATAGTAGAAATGGCACGATCTCACAATGAGAACAAGTATATAGAACAAGAAAACCTGAAGGAACAATAATAGATAGGGAAACTTGCAACCAACAGTAGAGATCAAACAAGAATCACCGGCTTCCAGAAACTGAAATAGATGAAAATAATTAAGCTTAATCTTCGGCCGTAACTTACTACAATTTTGAACAAAAAACGAGAATAATGTATGGAACGGACAATTTTTTTTCCAATTTATGCATTGGCGCAATTGAGAGAAATAAAGAAACCGGTAATTTGACATACCACATCTATTGAGTCTTGTCAGTCTCATCATCGACCAGTTGATGATCGGCAACATACAGCTTAGGATCAACAGCCTTGGGAATGGGTTCAATACGAGTACGGAGTTCCTGTTCAATGCGACGGAGAGTGTGGCGATCCTCATAGGTGATCAGATTGATGGCGACTCCGAGATGACCGAAACGTCCAGAACTGAAAGTATAATACTAAGTTACTAAGATGCTCTCTACTTTCCCAATATCACCGTTCAACGTCGACGTACTTTTTTGCCTGCCTAAACGACAATATTTTTTATCACAATTGAGGAAAACTAAAATTATCACAAGAGGAACATTAATACGAGAATTGCAGGAAATATTGGTCGTGGTCTGTGTAACTTCCTCTGAAGCTGCGTAATATATTATAATCACGAACCGTCCAATTCTGTGAAGGTAGGTTTCGGCGTTGCGGGGGAAGTCGAAGTTGATGACGACATTGACAGCTTGGATATCGATTCCTAAAAATAAAGTGTTTTTCTATGAAGATAGATAGTTAAACCTCATAACAAAGTTGAAGGAGGTCAGAGAGATGCCTAAGGCAGGGTTCATACTTCCTGTCGCTGAATTCGGCAACACGCGCGACAATACACAAATCATGATTATCGATCGCGTCGCCTGTTGCCGAATTGCGCTACAGCGACGTCGCGTCGCCAACTGGGTGTTCATACTTTTTTGTTGCCAAATCACGTCGCTGTCGCTCAATTCGGCGACAATTGCTGCCGAATTCAGCGACAAGTGTAGTTTACTAGCTAGTAAAATACATGACGCGTCGCTGATTGGTTTTTGCTTAATTTTTTCTTCATTCCTCCAATTTCTCAAATTCGAATGATTATTATGCTATTTACTAACTCAGTTAAAATATATATCACTTGTATCAATATTGTTCACCGGTAATTGGGGTGGGAAATAATCTGATTTTTGACTTTCTAAGAAAATCACCTTTTCGAACTTGGAGTGGGTTTTAAAACAAATTAAATCATTAATCGAGAGTAAAACATTGGATCTTATAAAAAAACCACTCATTGTATCATGATAGAAATTTCCACCAAATAACCATACAATAAGGTTTTTCGAAAAATCTAGACCAAAATTATCAAGTAAAACTACCATTTTTGAAAAAGATCATGGTTTTTGACCAAAATTTGACATTTAGTAGAAGTCGAAGAAATAATCGTTCATACTTTTTGGTAGCTAGATCAAGCGACATTGCTGCTGCCAATATGAGCGACAGCAGCATTTTGAAAATGCTACGCGGCGACTGCTGCTGTCGCCTAATTCAGCGACAGGAAGTATGAACCCTGCCTAAAACGACATCCTAATCGTTGTGCGCCACATGGAATTTTGCCCATTGCACGAACTACAAGACAAGTAAGGAGATCAGCCATATTGTCAGAGAAACATCCTGATAACTAGAACCACAATAGAGTATCACGCAAATGCAGACAAACCTCTAGTGAGAAGATCAGAGCAGACGAGGTTGCGACAGTTGCCTTGGCGGAAATCATGGAAGACACGGTTGCGATGAGTTTGAGCCATCTTGGAATGAATGTAGTAGCAGGAATAGCCTATCTCGGTGATTTTCTTGGCAAGAAGCTCCACACGCTGGGTGGAGTTACAGAAGATGATGGACTGATTGATTTGCAGCTGGAAAAAAGAACTGTATACGAAAACCTATGTAATATTTAACCAACCATCCCTATTCCGCATTTGTTTTGCAGACAAAGACAGTACCTAACCTTGTCCTATGTAAACGCCATTACACGCTTAAAATTGATACACTGATACTGTCACGGGGACTTTACTTTAAGGATGCAGTATGTATCCTCGGCTACGAAATATACAAGTAATATTTGAAATGGATTTTCAACTGTAAACTGTAGCGGACAAGATGTTCGTAACCTAGATGATGACACAAACAAACTACCTTGCGAAACTACATCGAAAACTAACAAAAGGAAACAGCACGAGACCACAAAAAATACCTTGCGGAAGAGTGTGTTCAGGCAGTGAACCTTCTGCTTTTCCTGTACATAGGCATAGTACTGTGTCACACCGAGAAGTGTCAGTTCCTGAAAAAAAAGGTGGTCAAAAAAAAAAATTACACAATGTCGATAAGTAGAGACCGCGAAGAGTAAAGAATCAGACTCTGGACAACTATGAAACAGTATAAGCACATTGGAACGCGAAGCTCAGATAATCGTTCAATGAATCTTCACGGAAGACTAAGTCAATTGTTATACATCTTCATAGCTTGCGTAACCCACCAGAAAGTAAAGTGTGTACTGACCTCCATCAAGTTAATCTCATAGGGTTTGCGCATGTGTTTCTGCATAAAATCGGTGACGGTGTTCGGGAAAGTAGCAGAATAGAGCATGATCTGTCGCTCCTTGGGCATGAATGAAATCATCCTATCCAGAATTCCCTGAAAACGTCAGAAATTGGTTTTGTTGTAAGAAATTCAGACCCTGGAAACTTGATTTTTAGTGTTGCAATGCGTCTTCGAATATCGACAGCGTAGCGTAATTATTGAAGGTAATCTGTGCCGGTGGAAAACTTAGTACCTCCACTTTGACCTCGTATGAGATATGAGATAGAGTGGTAGCAAAAAGTGCGATAAAATTTGCATATTATAATAATTACCTGGAAGTCTTGCGAGAGCAGCTTATCGGCTTCATCGAGTACAAGCGTTTTGCAGTTGGAGACATCGGCAACACGTTTTTCCATAAGATCCAGAATTCTTCCAGGGGTAGCGATGATCATATGGACTGGTCCATTCAGACGCATGATGTCATCACGCAAATCGGTACCTCCTGTAGTAACCATGACCTGAAACATTATATTTTAGAGAGGTCGAATGGATTCTTGCCGGAATGAAAAATTTCTCAAAAATGGTTAACATAAAGTAGTAAGCTTTAACATACCTTCAGTTTTAGATGCTTCGAAAGTTCCACACAAATTTGAGATGTCTGCAGAGCAAGTTCACGAGTAGGAACGATAACCATAGCCTGTATTTTCTTGAGATTGGGCTGAATCTTTTCGATGACGGGAATGCAGTAAGCTCCTGTCTTGCCGGTACCATTCTTTGCACGAGCCAGAATATCTTGCCCTAAAACGAGGAAATTTGAGAGCAAAAAAAGAGGGACAGAATGGTGAAGAATACTAAATCCGTGGTGGTAATCCAATTAATTTAATCATGAAAGGGGACCAAATAGTGCAAGAGCTCCTTTAGAGAAGGAAATGGTACGTCCAAACGTCCAATGAAGAACACCCGCGATGAAACAATTTTGTTGAAAGTTCGACAAAAGTAAAATACAGACGAATTTGTCAACTAACCAGAAAGAGCAACTCCAATAGAAGCCTCTTGAATCGGACTTGGTTTTTCCCATCCTTTCTCGAAGATTCCCATGAGAAGATCACGACTGAGACAGAAATCCTCAAACTCTACCCCCTTGGTGTCGGTCACATCCTGAAACAATTATGTTTAGTGAGTAAGGGTACTTTACTCAGTTACTTAGTGGTAGTACAGATAGTAGAGAATGTGCTGACACTACGAAATTGTAGGAAGGCAAGCTTATACATTGAGAACGCACAGTCAATTTCTATTGATACAAATGATAATGATACAACAACATACTGTATAAAACAACTTACCGCAGTTTTGAAACGTTTGTCCTTCGCAGGAAGGTTGAGGTTGGTTTTCCAGTTCTCATCGGTGACAGCAACCTGTGTGTCGGTAGTAACACTCATTTTGAAGTCCAAGCCTTGATGTCGAGCTGAAATCACAATTATTAATGAATGCATGAGACCATGATCAAAGTCAGCCAATAATAAAAACAAAATCCTGAATTTATGAATGTATTGTCAACAAGAACAAAGTGATCAAATAAGTACCCATTATTATTTATGCCCAGCTTCTCTTCGAAGAAGAGCTTGATAACCACTTTTTTAAAACTACGCATCAGAATAAAATAAAGTGCAGGCAGAAAACTAGTGCGTTTTGTCGAACAACAAGCATGTCAACTAACGGAATTTATTTAGCACACTATTATGCGAACCATTGAGACAAGAATAAGTCACGAATGATGAGTGATTGAGAAATGAATGAGTGTGAACCGATAAAGTGCTGATTTGGTAGTGGGCGGGGCTAAATATCGACCGGTCTCACGCTTTAACATCAGATACGCAGTCAAGGTGACATAGGATGTTGCGCGCCAAATTTGAAAAACCGTTGGAAAAGTGCCAACAACCAAACATTAACTACAGAGGGGTGGCAACAACACTAGATCGAATTGCAAGTAGATTACAGCAGCCCATGTTTCGGTTTTTTTGCATCTCCATTCGTAGTTCGTAATATGAAATAACGTCTGAAATACTAGGAGTAAGATACGTTTTGTGCACTGTTACATGGCATTTAGTTCCAACAAACGCATCTTTTCGATTGACTAAAACTTATAAAGCAACATCAAACGCATCGTTTTGATTAACTAACACTTATGAAGCCAAGCCGCTAATTAGGGAGAAATTCATAATCTACAAAAACAATGGTTTGCAACAAAGTACTTTATTCAATTCTGTATCTTCAAGCTGTGGATTGAGAAACATCATCAACAACAACATATAATCTAAAACTCATAACAGCAAAATTGTAACAGTAATAAACATCGTAATCAAATTAACACCATAACTCAAATTTTCACCTTCGTGTATAACAACACAGCCTTCAACAAAAACGCGTTGAGGCATGACAACAAAAATAACAATCAAACTACTTCTTTTTCTTTTTCCCGTTATCGAACTGTTCTTTGTTCCATTCACCCTGCTGGGATTGCAGTCCTTGCATGAGACGTTTTGTTTTCTGCATACGATCCCGATCTTTTTCCTGGCCCTCTTTGCGTTGCTTCCTAGAAAAAAAAAGAAGAAGTAAAATCATGTAAATACCGATATTCTGTTGCAGTTCATCTGGTTGCATCCTGGATGGAAACTCCTCTACCTACTATGAATGAAAGAAAACCTCAAGCTATCAAATAAAGCCAAACAATTTCCAAATGATTAGAACTTAGAAGCAGTGGTTGTCGCCTGTCCCCAAAAACCAATCAACTGGTTGATATTACGTAATTACCAACCTGCTGATGTATACATTGTCCTTGCGCAGCTCCTTGATGGCTCCACGCATCTCCTTTTTGTACAAATGCTGCAATTTCTTCTTTTCGGCCGCCGACCCTTGCCGATTCGCATCCCGACTCATGCGAGGGCGTTCCGGATCGAAGTTCTCTTCGAAGCACGGCTCCAGCATTTTCACCATACTGAAAAATGTCATTCATAACTCGTAACTTACGGTAGTATACTTAAGCAGCTTGAAGAGCGTGACGGCTACGGTATCACAAACAAATAGATTTGACCTACAACGATAAAATGCCGAATGTTTTCTACATAATATGATCACCCTGAGGGATTATAACGCTGCGACTGTGTTTAACAACATAAATATCATATTTTACCCTAATATAGTGTATAACTTACCTCTTCTCCGTCTTTACTTGACTGAGTTGTGTTAATCGAGCGCGTGATTTGCATTCGGCTTCCATTGATCGAGTCAACGCCACAATCTCGTCGGCCAGTATGCAGGGCAGTCGAGTTAGTGGGATTCGCTTCAGAAGTGACACAAATGGACTGAAATGCGGATAACATTTGCCATTGGTGGCAAATCATTCGATGAATAGCCCCTTTTCTACGAAAAGAGTGACATTAAGGTTCCAAATCACACTTTTCCAGTCGGCTTGGGTTCAACTTTCGTGATCCGAAAAAAGTAGATAGCTTACATAAAGATAGAAGTGAAGGAGTGTTCATGAGCCACGTAGACGAGTCTCATCTTCTGGATAATTGCCACCAACGCTCGGAGACAGCGACAACGATTCAGCGGCGTATCCTCCAGAGAATCGACTACAGTACACTGCACTGGCTGGAAAACCTCCGACAAACGTAGAGGAGGCACATCTGCATCGGTTGAAAGAGCCTGAAAAATAAATGCGCTTTCAATTGATCACCAACCTGACAATGGTTCAAACAAGGACAACTTTGCAATTTCATAGGTGGTCATTTGGTAGTAAATTTAGTAGTAACTTGACAGTAACACTTTACTCGACAAATTGGTGGATAATTATAAAATTAAATATGTTTTTTTTTTCAACGTAAATTACCATAATACAAATCTATATGATAGCAGATCCCGCCAAGAGATATGCACATTGAAAAAAGCGTCCTTCGTTGCTCACCTCTTCAACGTACAGCATCTGTTTGTGGGGCATTGAGACGGGGAATGCGTTTGTTGGTGCGCGGTCTGCCTCTCCATTTTCAACGGCCATCAGAAGGGCCCCACGAAGAAATGCGACAACTTCAGGCACATACCTGAGATGGTAGGAATTAGGAGTGGTACGAAGGAGTACGCTCAAGAATTAAAAAAAAAGTTTTTAAGTTTAGATTGAAGTAAGAGAGTAATCTCAGCTGCCAATTGAATAATATCACTACCATCCGAATTGACATCTACCTAATATCCGCACTTTGAAAGAAAGAAAACTTAACGGTTTGTCAGCTATTTTGAACAGGTGCTATAGATGAAAGAGCACAGAGTTTAGAAACCTCTCGATGAACCTATAAAAAATATTAGGTCAATACCTTTTACTCTCTTCCACATAGTCGGCTACGGTGGTTGCCAATAGCACTTGACGAGCTAGCACAGTCAACGAAGTAATGTTGCAGTCAGCCAGTTTGGCAGCAGCCAACGCCATGGTTGGTGTACAGACAGGGTGCCACACGTCACTCACAGGGTATAACGCGGCAACCAGCCTGAAAGGTGTGTACAGATTATTAGCTCGTTCAATTAAAATGTCACATCTACCATCTAGGATGAATACATTGCAATTATCAGACAATTCATCGCAACCAAAAATACCGGACTGTATTTTGAGTTTTGTTTTGTTATTTGCCCTGTATTCTTGTTTTGAAGTGCTGAATTCCACTTTACATATTCTAGCACGAACCTCAATAGGGCGATGAGCCCGAACGAAGGAGCAGCTCTTTTGGACTTTCCTTCCCGTTGTTTCCAGTTCTGACGAATCAATGCTCGCACACAACGAACTCCATACTCCACGTCAAACTGCAATACAAGGAGTGATTTTGGAAGTTCACTACCGGAAGCGGAAATCGCTCAATAGCTTATTGATCACAACGTTCTCAAACAGAAAAATATCGCAAATTATAATAAGTAAACGACTATCGACAGTTTGCAGAAATACCATAACTCATATATTCGGACGTCGAAATACCTTCATGATGCTGTACATTGCTTTGATCAGCTGTCCCAACATGGAAACTGCTTCAGAATCTATTTGACTCTTCCTGGCCGTGTCGTCATAGAATCGAAGCAGATAAAGAAACAGTCGAGCAATCAGTTTCTTGTTGCCCTCTTTGAGTCCGGGATGATGACATTTGACCAGCCTTCAAATATACTTTATACCCAAAATATAAACAAAAATTACGTTAACTGTTGTGTATAGAAGCAAATCGTAATGTATTCTGAACAAAACCCTAGACTGAAATCATGGAATAGATAAGGAAAACTGAATGTAGGCCTAAACAACTCTCCCTCTCTCTCTCAGTCTTCCAATACACGTACCTCTCTACAACGGTTTCTACATTTTTGGAGCCGTATTTGTTGAGAAGATCGACCAACGCATCAAACTTCTTGGGCATCTCGAACACGAAAGGGATATCAGAGGTCGATGACTCTGAAGTATAACATTTGCCAAAAACCATTGTACATTTGTGAAAGAAAACAAATGTATCGAATGACGATGGAATCCGAATTATCCGCCTTGTTCTAATTCAAAAGTCAACATTCATTAAACAGGAGAAATAAATTAAAAAGCTCATGATTGCTTTTTAAAAAAAATCATGTACATCATTTAAATAAACGGTGAAGGAAACAAAAAGTGGAACTCTAGTTCTGGTTTCAGGTATCGCAGGATGTCACCAAATCCAGAAAGTCTACATACAGCCAGCGGTCGTACTCACGAATTCGCGGAAGCTATTTACGCAAAACTTCGCCCACCTCTTCAGCACACCATTTTTGTGCTCAAACTTCCAGCGGGGAGATAGTTTAGCTTAGTGAACACGGTCACAAGTTTCAGTCTGGTAACTCACCACTTTTCTTAGTAACGGCCTTCGTGACATTCTTCGTGACAGTCTTGGTCTGAGCACTGCGACCAGCCGATTTGACATTCTCTGTCTCCTCCTCCTCTTCTTCATCTAGATCATCTTCTTCGTCCTCCATTTCACTCTCCTCCTCCTCATCTGGAAATATATGAGAATGAACCAGTCTACATCTTAACACGCACACAATTTTGGATATAAGCGAGGGGTGCAAGCGTGCAACGTGGTGATACAAATGCTACTCAAAACTTGAAGGTAGCGGGGTAGCGCAGGATTTGTTCAATTTTTGTGAGCCGGCAGCCGGCTGGCTGTTGTCTCTACAAGCACGGCACAGTTTTTAGAGTTACGACTAAAATATGGCGGTATCAAACTACCAACACAGCGGTTGTGATCGAGACGTTTAGTAGCAATCCAATTTTCGCTAAGCTAATAACTGCTCCCGGCTTACCTTCGTCGTCTGCCTCCATCTCTTCTCCCTCGCCATCGTCGCTGTTCAGGAGATCGTCCAGATCCTCTTCGTTCTCGTCTTCTTCCTCATCTTCGTCCGTCAACTCGTCATCAGAATCTATGGCTACCTTCTTTATCGACGCCTTTTCAACCTGCAATTCAAAACATCATTAGATTGGTTCAGTGACAGCTACTTTTCGACACGTTCACATTAAATAACGCTCACATTTTTTTCAAAAACAACGGAAATATAAATGATAGTTACCACGTTACCAGCTAATCCGAAAGAAATTGATGAACTAACGAGCCCCAAACCTATGTTGAAAAAAGAACGCACCTTCTCCTGTTCCATCATCCGTCCTTGCTCATCAAATCGAACTTCGAATCGATTGGCTTTTGCCTTCTTTTTCATATTCTCCGCTCCGGGATTGACATCGAGATCAGCTGACATGTGCCCGCGCTTGTTCTTCTACAACAAAGCGAATGACAATGTACAAACTACGCGAAGAATAAATCAATATGAATAATTTACATGCACTGCTAACTTGTAATCCTACTCCAGCAAAGTTGTCCTAATAGCCAGAATACATAGCATATACGGGTTACTTTTTATAGGGGAAATTGGTTTAGATTTGACGCAAAATTGTGATATTTCACGTATATAAATGAAAACACCCTTCTGTTGTATGCTTGTAATAACTAACCTGAGCATTCATTCTGGCCACTCGAAGACTTTCCATCTCTTCCAACTTCTCCTTGTCCTCAGCCGCCCGTTCCTCGTCCGTTCTCGACCTTTCCGCGGGGGTCGCACGAGCATCCGCGTCAATTTTCAACATCAATGCCTAAAGATATCGAGTGTTTTGAAGGATTCAAAGTTATTCAGCAATATTCAAAATCAAATAGATAATTTCCCTATTGACCGTCATACAGTACACAGGTAGAATGCTCCTTGTCTTATTTCTGCCTCTAACGTGCTGTCATATTACAACGAAAAACGCTAATTGTATCAAATAAAACTTGCTTTCATCGAGATAAAATACAAGGCTTAGGTATTCCTACTTATACCAGAAGCAACGTTAAAGTCGGGAATCTCAGAAACACATCTAAAGATTTCGTAATTAGAAAACTATTAAACTAACCAATTTATCATAGTCATCCTTCTTTTCCTTCTCGCCCTTTGTCGCTCCAATAGGGCGGAAGCCGGTCTGTACTTTCCCGAGCAGTTTGTGATATTTATCATCAAGATTTTCCGTGACAGTCTCCTGGAATAATAAATAAAAAGAATAGTGATGCAGGGGTGACCACAAGTTGCACGCGTGCCACATTTTTAAGGGGGGGGGGGGGTCGTAAAGGCCCCGATGGGCTGAAATTTTTAAAAATTATGGTGATTTTTGCCGATTTTCGTGAAAATCTCGCAATTTTGAAGAATAATTTCGTATTTTTCGGCGAATTTCTATTTTTTAAGGGAGAGGGGTCGTACCGGCGGTCGGGTCGGTCAACTTTTTGGTCAGCCCCGGTGATGAACTACTGGAATTTCAGGAAAAAAACGTTGACTTCAAACTGAAAAAAAATATATGAAATTAGATGTAAATGCTTCAACCAACCTGTTCATCTTTGGCACTTTGTTTGTCCTGTCGGACTTGCTTGGTACGAGCGATCAAATCAGCAATGAGATCTTTTCTGTAATTTTACTTATGAACAAAATCACTACATCAAACCAAAGTGTGACGTCTACTGGTCCTTTCACGATTCATTTATAAACCGCGTGTGCTTAGATTCTTCTAGCTCTTGAAGTCATATTCTCACGAAATCATACAATTTTCGAGATTGAAAACTACAACAAAACAATTACCTGCTCGCTTTCTCGGGAGCTCCGTAACGAGGTTGATCGAAGTCTCCTCCACCGAAATGAGCCATTTTTACCTAGAAAAGTATATCTCATAATTATTAATATAAAAGTATTCAATTCATATCGCTGTGAAATCACTGAACATATCACTCAATTTCGATTAGTGCCTTGCGTAACTGTGAACTTCGAAGTGGATAGATATCAAACGCACGACTTCCTTTTCGTTCTTTTCTTCCTTAATTGAATTTACGAGTACAACTTAGGATGAAATAAAAGCTATCCTATTAGTATTTAATTTGCCTCTCCTCATACACCGCCAAGGCCTCTCATAAAGGGGGGAGTCGCGAACAAATTCTTGTGAAAAGTAGGGGTCGCGAACTGTCAACTAACGATTTTCATACAAAATCAGCTATAATCGTACGGAAATTAGTTGAATATCGCCGTTTTGGGGGGTCGCGACACGAGAAAACACGGAGGGGTCGCGAGAATTTTGAAGGATTGAGAGGCCCTTGGCGGTGTATGCCTCTCCTTTTAGTCACTAGTTATATAACATAATAAGTTTTATAATGCACTTATCTTTTAATTATATAACATAGAAACTCACAATATCAGCCCCGATGTTCCCCGGTTCATCATCATCGTCATCCGAACCAAGGGTTCGCTCATATCTCTGTACAGAAGTCAGTGATTTTCCACCGTGAGTCAGAGAATCTGAAAAAAAAACTAATATAAACTGACTAAAAAGGGAAGCCAATCCCATACCTCAGATACAACTTACAACCCTTATCCCATATTTGTCTCAACGATGTACGACTTGGACGGATAAAATGTTACGGCAAAGTGTACTAGTTCTGATTCCGCAATGCATTGTATTGTAATTATTGTAGGAGTGAAATTTCACACCCTTCACAGCCAATTGGTTCCACACCACCCACCTGTTAGTGCTTCTTCGTCGTCGACAAGGTTGAATTTGTTCGCCTTCTTGAAATTCTTCATACGTTCTGCGGTGAACCTGAACCATGTACGTTGAAAGAAACTCACACTAGACTATGGATGCGCTGTATAGAACTCGCTTATCTCCAAGTGGGTCAGTTTCAGTCAGTTTTATTTCTTTTTAAACGAGTGGCTCAGTAGTCTCTATAGAAAACAGAAATAGAGGTGAACTTGGAATAACAACCGAATACCTGAGTGACGCCCTTTCTTCAGCGGTCTTGGCACTATCCTTCTCTCCTATACGCTTATCTACGATCTGAAAACGAGTAATGAACTAAATAGATGGATACTATCATGTACCACCCGATTTACTTATAACTGTACAGATAACCGTTTTCACCATAGAAAAACATTGAGACCCGTCACATAAGTCAACAGAGGTAGAAAAACGATATAAGCGTATACATAACCGTAAACACTTGGGTGAATAACTGTTACTTACTTGCTTTCTCTGATCGATGCATGCAAACTTGTAGTACAAGGTACGTATACGTATATAAAGTACGTGTGGACAGATTTACAAAAAGTATCAAATTGCTGAGCTGATTAAACGTGATACCTTGTTCACTTTTCCGACTCGTTCATGTTCAACTCCAAGAGTCTTTTCACGTTGCTCGTATGCACGTTTCCTCGACAGTCCTGGATGACCAACACCAATTGAACTTTTCTTCTTCCCAAGAATCTGAAAAACTTTTTCTACATTCCTCTACCAAGTGATGCCTGATGGCTAAGAGATTTAAAGAAATTGGCACGAATGAGATCGGCGCTGTCAGGTAACTCCACGTATAACCGTATACGGGTAATGAACAACTTCGATGAACGGCGAACGAAAACATATATGTAATATGTATGTAGTAATGTTACTCAGTACAACTTTCAGAATAGCCCTCAACTCACATCATGCTTTGTCCTATTGAACTTCAGCTCGAATGGATTGACCTTTGGCACGCCAGCCTTGGTCTTTCCACTTCCTGAGCTCTTCTTCTTCTTGTTGGTAGGTGGCATCTGCAGTTATCTTGGTGAGTTATTACGCTGAAATCGTAGAAACGCAGCATACATACAAGCTCAAAGCACAGCAAGATATATACATTGAGCAATTTGTGGAACACAGCCCCCACAGCAAACTGTGTATCAAAATTCGTTCGTTATAAAGTATGTTGACTAAGAAAAGCTGAAATGACCGCTTGAAACTTGAATACGACTGGCGTTATACTAGATTTGCTCCAGATTAAAAACAGACTGTGAATCGATTCTATTTAATTCTAGAACTCCACCGATGGAGAAAACGTTATAGTTGAGATCATCTGAAAGAACGAGTGGAACATAACAACGCATGCACTCACTGAGATCCCCTTCAGTCACAAACTTTTTTCTGGTCTTCAGTCAATCTAGAAAAGAGTTAAATAACCTTAAATTTATTGAATATTTAAAAATAATCAGGTTCAATTATTTAGCGCGAACCGTCAAACTGAAATTACGAGTCGTGATTACGGAACATATTCTCGTTTGAACGGCGATTATTGGCGAATTTGCAACGTCAACGTTGACGGACAACTTAATTAGCAATGTTTATTCATTTAAAAACACTTTGTTTACATTCTCTATCCGGATCTATATAAGTATAGTACCTAATAATTGTCATTGCCTGACATTCTACCACATTTATCTCATTCTTTCGACGGTAGGCCACGATGTTCAAGTCTTGTTGTATGTTGCGTTGTTGTTGTTGTTTACAGCATGCACTTTTTCCCCTCAACTTGATCATTTTCCTTTGAAGATATTCATAATGTTCATTAATGCATTGAATGAATGTACCATGTTTTCAGATCATTATGAAGTGGTTCGCCGGCAGTGTTGCATTGGCCATTCAAGTATCGAAAAAGAACAATGCTCTTCTGGTCGTTTTCATTGAGAGTCCCTGTGAAAAAGGAACCGAAATGAAAGAGTTATGGGACCAGGTAACATTTCATGCATATAACATTTAGAGGGGAAATCTTCTGTTAGTAGATAGTTGCGCCTAATGACAAAAATTGACGTTGCTCACAAGCTGTCCGAAATGCATGTGGAGAGTCATTTGCTGCTTCAGATTGAGCCTACCTTGTTTCCCTGTCCCATAGTCGGAATTCATCTGAAGAAAGGAGAGACTGCGACACGCCAGTTTTCAGAGATATGTGAGTTTACTCATTGAGTTTTTGAACATCAGCTCGTCAACATTTGTCAGCAATATTGTTGCCAGCTTATATTGAAATGTCATGCGCTTTCTCATCTTATCAATCAGCGCTGCATCCGAAAAGTGATGTAAAATCCTTGTTTTGGTTCTGTCTACTTGTGGTATGATGAAACCAGTCTATTTCCTTTTGTCAATATTGAAACGGTATACATCAAACCATGAAGCACGGTAATAGCCAAATGGACCAAAGACAGGTAGCTAGTTGTTAGTGGCATACTACAAAGCATTGGAAGGCGGAAGCATGGTTTTCTGCCTGTGCGATTCTGCCTGTGCGAAACGTTTCCTGAGCATTTTTGTTATATTTGTAGGGAAAATTGAAGTATCGCCCCCTGCAGTTGGGTCCCCCCCCCCCTCCCCCCGTATCACTTCAACCCCCCACCCAATCAAAAAACTGAAAATGTAGGGGGGGGGGGGGTCGAAATTCAACTTCGACATTTACTATTTACCACCCAACTGGGTCGGCGGGGGGTAGGACTTCAATGGTGGGGGGTAAAACTTCAAAGAGGGGGGGGGCTGATCTTCAATACCGGAAATGTTTACTTTTTACCCCCCACCCTCAAACTTCTGTATTGCAGATGATGAATTGAATTTTCACCCCCCGATGGGGGGGGGGTCAAACTACAATTCCCCAAAACCAATGCAAACTCAGAAAGGTGGGGGGTAAACAGTCAATGTTCCCTATTTGCGTTCAATTTCAGATCCCACCCCTATCCTGCCAGCATCCTATTTCATCGATCACGTGGGAAAACCCATGGAAATTGTTACCATGCTAGAGGATCTCGACTATGACAAATTTTATACCAAAATTCAGAAGACTGTGAAGGTGAGAGTTCAAGTTCAAAGCTCAAGTGTGATGCTTACTACACTACTACCTGTTTTTAGTAAACTAAGACCACAACTTCCACAACGTGAGTGATCATCTCAGAAATGAACTGAAAAATTCCATTGTAGGGCTCAACCCTCAACCCCTCAACCCTTTCTCATTTTTGTAACTGTGTTGTATTAAAACTAAAAGTCCTTGGAAGTTGGACGTTTTGAAATATCGCAGCGACTTTATTTCTTTGTGTTTAGTTCGATTTTTCCAGAAATTCATGGAAATTTGCCCGCAAACTCCAGCAGCAAGTGAAATTGTGCAAGTGACTGCCGAAGCAGGCAATAACGTGGCCACCTCATCACAAACGCAACAACTGTCTATGGATGAAAAGATCAAAAGGTGCAGTTTGAGTGCTTGAAATTGACATTTTGACATGAAATGTTGACGTAAAGATAAAATGTTACCAACCTTTTGGTTCGTCTCTGGTCCAATTCTTTGATTCTTTCCATTCATATTAATTCCCGTATTTCAGGGCGCGGGGGTAACGGTTGTCCATTTAATTTATTTTACTTCAGAGTTTGTAGTACAATATATTGGACATTCATAATACGTAGAATACCCCCTTACTCTGGTATTGGCCGATGCTTACTTTTACCCGATTCCGGTTGTGCCATGACCCATGATCACTTTTTGGGGTAAATAATGAAGATTCTAGGCAAAATTACTATTATTTTGTGTTTTCGGGGCTGCTCTTGCTCACTTGCTGTCTTGCTCACTTTTTTTGCCCCGGTTCTGAACTATTTCACGTATGATATTTATACAACTTGTGTACCTTAACATTTGACGTTCCAGAGCTAAGGAGTTGCTTGAACAGAAGCACCGCAATGAAGAGGAACGCAAGAAGCAGGAAGAACACGCAAAGGAGCTTGAAAGAATTCAAAGTGGAAAACTGATGCAGGATGCACAGAAGAAGAGACAGGAAAAGGTATGGGGTTGTGCGAATTGTCTTCAATATGCGAAATTGGGAAAATTGAAGTATCGCCCCCCACTTTAGTTGAGTCCCCCCCGTAGCACTTCAACCCCCCACCCAAGCTAAAACCTGAAAATCTAGGAGAGGGGGGGGGGGTCAAAAATCAACTTCGACATTTACTATTTACCCCCCACCTGGGTCGGCGGGGGGTAGAACTCCAATGGTGGGGGGGTCAAACTTCAACGAGTGGGGGCTGAACTTCAATACCGGAAATGTTTACTTTTTACCCCCCACCCTCAAACTTTTGTATTGCAAGTGATAAATTGAATTATCACCCCCCGGTGGGGGGGGGGTCAAACTACAATTCCCCAAACGCAATACCAATTCAGAAAGGTGGGGGGTAAAAAGTCAATGTTCCCGCGAAATTCTTTATTTTGCATGAAAAATAATGGGACTTCCCCGAATAGGCAGAAAGGAAACCAGTTTTTTGAATTTAATCATAGTATGGATAATCAATGAACAACTGATATTCTGAAGAAGAAAAAGGGAATAACCACCTTTCACGTAAGGTTTGTGGAGGAGTTTTCCAAACGTGTAATGAACGTGACACGAGGTATAATTGTACTTTGCAGGAGTTTTGCGTACGTATTTTTTTTGGACTATCGAACCCTGTTTGAGTGAAACTTGTGATTATCTTCACAGTCCACAGTATTCTGTACATTGAACATTATAAGGTTGAATTCCGATTTATTTTGATTACAGGAGTTGATTGATGCTGCTGCGGAGCGTCGTCGGGACAAAATCATGGCTGAAGCCGAAAAGGAGAGAGTGAAGGCACAGATTAGAGCCGATAGGTACGTTTTTCATTCATTTAGGTTCCATGTGGCGGGTGATAATGCTGTCTTCGACATATTAAGTACCAAGAAGTTTTCGTAACTAACTGAAGTGTTTCAGTGCATTATAATTTCGTCTAATTCGGGTACTGAATAGCTTACATCTCAAACTTTCAAAACAAAGTCTGGTAAATGTTTCAGAGAGGAACGGGAGTATCGTCTGAACAGACAGGCTGGTGGCACCAACACCGCCCCGCCAAAACCCGCCTCTGGGGACAGTCAACCAGCCAAGCCGGTGGCGAGTGACAGGTGAACTTTTTTCCAGTATTCCGATCAAAATCGTTTCTTTGATATTGAAAACAACGACGTTCGGGAAAATACCCTTACCACTAAACACCATGACATTATTACATAATGTCTCTAAGTTAGAGGCCATACCTTGAATTATTAGGAATGGTTTCCTCACTCTATTTTAATAATATCGAAAAAATGTTCGTTATATGCTATGGGATATAATGTGTATGTTTGCAGATGTCGTGTGCAGGTGAAGTTCCCTGACGGAAGTACCATGATTGAGGAGTTCTCGTCGAAAGATTCGCTCAATACCCTTGTCACACTTATAAGAGAGGTGCGTATCAGTTTTTCTCCTTCCCGGGAGTTTAAGCATATTTTGGACCCAGGTTTTGTGATGAAGGCCTTCGCTTTCACTCTCTTACTTGAGAATCCATTTTGGTCAGACACTGCTGCTTTCGGTGAAACTTTCAAAGTCCTTTGATACAAAGATTTATATAGTAATTGTAATATATGATGCAAGATTGTACTACGGCGTATTCTGATTGAGATAGTTTTACAGGATAATCGTGTGGACGGTCTGTTCACAGTCGCCCAGTCGTATCCCCGTAAAGTGTTCACAACGGAAGATTATGAGAAATCTTATTTGGATTTATGCCTGACTCCCAACTGTACTTTGCTTGTACTGCAGGTAATACTCACTTCTTGGTATTTGTTGTTGTTTTACAGTTCCAAGATAATGTTCATCGAAACTTCAGAATATCTTCGGTTTTTAGATTCTAAACCCATCTTCAAGCTGAATGAGAGTCTTCAGGTGTTTCGTTTTGTTGCAGACTCGCCCTTCTACCTCTCAAGTGGTATCCGCCAGCCCCTTCGGAGGAATTATCAATATCTTCTCTCTTCTTATATTATCTCCCATCACCCTGATTCTCTCTCGTGTTTGGTCCGTAGTGGCTTCTTCATTTGGAATCGGACGAGATAACTCCAAGAAAAACGATGAAAGTACGTTCTTTTATTTGAGTATGACGCATCTTTCTTACTTGTCTCACTTTGTGAAAAGTTCGATAGTTGGGAACTTGCGTGTTGTGTTTATGTGACTACACTATGGAAATATTTTTACTCTACTAGTTGGATAGATTGTAACTTGTGCGCATACACTCACATGACAGTATATTGAGACTTTTGAGGCCGGTATTTCTTTCTTCTTCCCCACTAAGAAATGTGACTCAGCCCACTAAGAATTGTGACCCACGACCCCCCTTTCTCTACCGAGAATATCTTAGTGTTCCGAATAATTTCAACAAGAAAGTGGTTATTATCATATTGAGAACGCACTGGGACTCATCTATGATTAAGATGTTTACCCGCAACCCGTCCGCCAAAACCAAGCCAAGTTAGCGTATACTTGTGCGTCGTCTACATTCAATTCAACTGAAAACATAGCTCCTTTTTTCAGCGTCTACACCGGCTGCTACAAAGCCTCAGGCCACATCCAATTCTGGTGAAAGAAGGCGTGGCGTTCCCGAGGGAGCTATTATTAGACAGGTTCATTTCCATTTATATTCGTCTATTCTATTCTGTTTATTTATCTAAGCGGAACAAACTGCTATTTTCATAGATGAAATAGTTTTTGGAACTCTTCTTTCGAGGTGAATGACGAAACGGAAAAAAACTACGTGTTCCATGTTTCTTCAGCGTTCAACGCTCATTTAAAATTCTGAGAAGTTGTAAAATCCTACTGTTCCTGATTTTTCCGATTACTTAGGCATATCCCTACCCTTGCCCACTAGCCTTGCCTGGGTAATACGAAAAAAAAAATTAAGGAACGTGCTCCCTGTTCTCGAACTGTATATAATTTTTTTATTTCTGTCTGCAATATCTTTCTATTTGACGGAATGTATGATAAGTAGTAGGGAGAAGTTCTCGTCAGTTTGTGTTTATTCATTCCGTTTTCTAGCGTGGGAATGTGACCGGTCTGCACAACACAAACGGAACCGATTCGGAGCCGGAGGAAAATCCGAACTGGAACGGAAACTCCACTCAGTTTCTATAATATCGACTTTGCTAAAGTGTTTTTGGATAATAATGCTCCTGTTTTATCTGAATTATTGTTCAAACCATTACTCATTCTGCATCAGAAATTTTACTCGTTATGCTTTTCTTTCCCGACTTATCCGCTTTCATTTTATTGTTTTATACATTCCATTGGCAGAAAGTGAGTTCATTAGGTATTTAAAAAAATTAGCATCACAGTTTTGTACTAAAACTAGTGAATTCGCAACAAAGTGGTGCAATTTAGCGAATGTTTAGTAATTAGAGAAGAATTGTATTTAATTGTACTTTGGTAAGACCTTTAAATGGGCTGCTGGTAGATGTCTGTCTGGTCATACGAACCATGTGATTTTAATTATTTCTTTTTCTGTTAATGAAATGTATATTTCATTCAAGTTTTTTCTTTACATTTGAATGGTACATTACCATATCGAAGATTTCTGATTCACTGCATATTTAGAGAAGGGAAAGGTTAGGTACTTGGTATCTGTTATTTGGGCACTCACGGTCGCTAGTGGTTCCCACGAAATATAACCTTTCCGCGGAAGTGTAAAGCTGGAATAAGTTAGCTACAGCCGGCTGGCGAGTTTGTGATTTAGGCACAGCTGGCTGCAAAGTTTGGTGACATCACGAATATTCTTCTTTGGGTGATCAGTATATTTTAGGTCTAATTGGAGATGTTGCGGTATGGCCTAGAGATCTGTGTCGATAGTTTCGAATCAGCCGTAAATGCTGTGGAAGGCGGTAAATATATCTCACAATTATGATACAATACAAAACATAAATATCGATTGTTTTGACACCTCATTACCGAAATTCATTGGTTTCCTCGAAAGTTCCTAAATGTGTATGTCATTTTTGCCAGCTGGAAGGAACTTCAAAGGTGATGGAGAGAAATTTTCAAATTTTTTATGCATTCAGGAGCGGACCAGTTGGAAGTGTGCAGTTCGCTGGCGCTGGGAGGGTTGACTCCTACAGTTGGTGAGAATAATTGATAGAAAATATGCCTCAAAATATAGTGAATCAGACTTTCTATCGCCTGTCACCGAATCTCATATCAACTCGGTGAGGCCAATTACACATAGAACCGGGTTGCATGCAACCAAAATGCAACCAGGTTGCATGTGCAAAGACAGTTCGGTTACTTTCCAAATGCAACCGGGTTGCTTTCGGTTGCTTTTCAAATTGCATGTGTAAACCTCCACTCGGTGATAAGTAGCTAATAGCCTACTTGACATCTATTGAACGACTCTGTGTGGTAGACCGGGTAAATCTCTCGGGAGAAAGATTCTAACACGAATTGTTTCGGTATATAACAAATATGCATGTATATAGAGAAATTTTTATAATGGAGTGAAGCAGGGAAGAAATAGGCCGGCGGCCGTATACAGTACATTTGGGGTCCGAGTTTAACTGTAATAACTCGAATGTGATTCCGAATGAACGTCACCTTCAATCCCTGTATGTTAATTGTCGGTGTTTAGGCCTAGTTCGATGTCTGCGTCTCACCTTTCCCCACCTCCCTCTGTTGTGTATGATCCGCTGTCGTGACGGAGACTTCCTATACTCGGAGGTCTGGTTTTTCTAACATCCTTACTCGTCGATTATTTATGAGTTTACATCAGTTCTATTTAGTTCCGTTGAACGTTTTTATAATTCAAAATGTTTTTCAATTTATATTGACAACCGCTCTCTAGTTTACTACCCATTGGTTGATTTGATAGCGAAACTATTAGACTTTCACAGTGTAACAGAAACGTACAATGCAATTTCTAGAGTTATTCTGTGCGTCGAAAAGTTTCACGACTTTTATATATCTTGTGGTTTGAAAACATCCATTTCAATTCAGGACGAAATATCCGTGATGTCCGAGGATCTGTTGGCGCTGAAGTCGGCTGGCGCCAGTGGATTCGTATTCGGCTGTCTGGACGAGTGAGTCTTTTCAATATTAAACGGTAATAAATATATAGATTAATGACGTTTTGTAATATTAAAAGGCTTTGATACTCATTGTTTAGCTAAAATAACATAAAACAATAAAGTATTATAACATTAAGTAGACTTTATATTTGAAACAAAGATATTACGTTTAGTGTAAATCTTCTTTGTTGTATTGCACCTAACTTGTTTTCCTCTCTGGGTTGGTTTCTTAGTGGTTTTTTAAAAATATAATTTCCTATCTTAACATAATTCTCTCAGATCGAATGAGCTGGATGTATCCAACTGTGCTCGGCTACTGGTACCAGCCGGCAACCTGCCCTGCACCCTCCACAGATGTTTTGATCTCTCCGCCGATTGGCAGCTTACGGTAGATGAGGCAGTTCGACTAGGATTCAAGACTATTTTGACGAGGTACTGTTTAGGTAAAAGTTAATGGAAATAAAAATGTATGACTATTGATGAAACGTGATTGTTTTTTGAAGTTTGTAATTTCTACTGTTCTAGTTCACGAGCGTATGAAATAGAGTATGTCCAAGTTATAATGATGCAAGTTATTTCAGCGGTCAGCAACCTAAAGCTGTAGAAGGTGTCGACCGTTTGGCGGAGATTCGAGAATACGCGGAAAGACGGATAAAAGTACTTGTCGGTGAGTTGTTGGTCGCTTAGGCCGTTTTTCGTTACCGAATCCTGAGGCTCGGTATTTTTTAGTCGATAGTTTAGTGATAATTCAGTAACTTTTCAGTAATAGTTCAGTGATAATTCAATAGCTTTTCAGTGATAGTTTAGTAAGAGTTCAAAAATTTTTCATTGTTAGTTTTCCATGTTTTGTAGTAACTTTTATTTATTTTTTCTCAATTCATGAGTGTGCTTCACACTGGCATACTGTAACGTTTTGCCCGCCAAGGCAAATATTTTTAGGCCTGGGTTTCGACTTTATCGAATTATTAAGTCTTATCACAGGTTCGGGTGTGAACTCATCAACTCTACCTGAACTTCTGGAGAAAACTGGCTGCACCTGGTTCCATGGATCCGCATCGAAATCAGTGCAGAGCCTGGTAGGGAAACATATATTTATTCACTAGTAAAAGCATCACTAACATTCAAGTTGGTTGACCTACTTTCTTTACATTTTAAGGCAAGGAAACAATGAGAAAGCGAATTTTTCCCAAGAAGAGAACTACAAATCAAAATGGTCGTGTTTTTGGTTTTTCACTTCACTTGCTCAAAAACCGAATATATCATGCACGTGAATTATTATTGATAAACATTACTCAATGTAGGACAAACACTAAGAAAACAAAGAGAAAACACAAAAATGTTTCGAAAATTAGGCCCCGCCCCCTGCCTTCTCAATGGGTTCAGCCGATGACAACAATAGACGAGTAACGTGTGCGGAAGAGACGAGCAAGATGAGAATACTACTCGACGAGTATTTCCAAAATGATTGTAGTTTGTAGTTGTTTATGGGTTTTCTATGTTACCACTCTGCTCACAAGTATTCCTACAGCGAACATTTTCGAATTAAAGAAGGACGATTATGTGGACCAATCTCGTGTCAACGGTCCTTTAAACTGCAATTGAAATATGTATTGCAGTTTAAAGGACTGAACCGTTGCGATTGGACCACATAATCGTCCTTCTTTAACATTACAGACGTTTTATAGTGTGTCAATTGTGAATCGATAACTTTCGTAGTTGTAGATTGTAGTTTGTTCTTCTCACTGACTCACTCTTTGCTCACTAACCGAGACCAATATTTTCAATTTGTTACCTAATATTTTGCTTTAATATTACACAATGTTCTCGTTAGACAGATTTTTAACACAAAACAATTAACGGATTGTACGACTGAAAATTCTAGGGTAAATCACGTTTGACTGTATTTCCTCTTTCACGTGTGCCATACTTTTTAGAGTAGAAGTAGTCATTTTAGAGCTAATATATATAATTACTATCTGTTCGTATCACGCTGTACCTCTGATTACAACTAATTGCTTATAGGAATATAGTTGCGATGTCTCTTGTAATAATTATAAATATGATTGCTTTGATCTGTACTTTCTCACTCCAATTTCATCCTTCCGTCCACAATTGCTATGGTATATCCTCTCGTGGTCTATAATTATATCTAATGATAGCTGAATTTCAGTCCATATATCCGTTTCAACCATTCATTTTCTCTCATCTCTCCACCACAGATGTCTGATGCGGCTGGTTTTTCGAAAAGTTTTCCAGTCAAAATCAACGGACTACTTTTATGATTTGCATTTTGATCCGTACAAGTGTGAAGTACTGGGGACTGGGATTCTTCAACTTTTGTACTGTTGTACTGAAAATACCAGAGAAAATACGGGTCAAATATTAACTAACGTTGTGGCGTGAACTGCGTAGTTAGTTATTTTACGTGAGACAGTTTTACCTAGGGAAATGCCGAATATTATCAGTAATAGTCAGTACCGTTATAACTGAATGAACAGTACACGTACATGAGAAAAGGTGATTCGCCCCGAAGTATAAGTTCCATAGCAAAATCATGTAAGTGGTGAGCTCAACCTGATCGAGGATCTCATCACATTCTTTCTGGCCACATACTTGCCAACTCAACATGTATAGGCATAGTGTTCATGATAGATGATCCAAACCTGGTTGAGCCAAACGCAACATTTTGATAAATCTTTGGTACAGTACGCCAGGAGAAGTTTTTGTTCTCTTTGTTCAACCAAGCACGAGGTGGTCCCCATCTTTATCCGATCATAAAGACTGTTTAGAAAAATTTCTCGAAAATATAGTGAGAATATAGTGTTTTTCTGTTCTGAACCCTGACTCTGTTTTGCTTTGGAGAAAATGGCTGAAAAGTACTTAACGAGTTGCGATGGAGACACCTTTGTCTTTCGTTCGCCTTTCTCCCGAATTCAGAGTGACAGCTGAGGCTGAACGGAAAACAACTATTCTTCTGAACTCTTTCCATGGCTCAAAAAAGTGGTAGAATTTATAGCATATTTTATTGATGCCAACCTGGGTTGAGCTATCTCAGAAAAGGTTGAAAAGCATGCATGTTTTGTTTTGAACCAGTTCAACTGAATGCCAAAACAAGTAGAAATCCGCTCAGTTTCAAGGCCGACCGAAAACTCATTTACACTATTTCGCGTCTGACATTCCTTGATGTCCTCAGAGAGCAAAATGACGTTATAGGCACAAGAACTTGATCTCCGGAATGTCACGTAAAACGTAAAAAATAAAAAAATACTTTTTAATAGTGCAAACTCCTATTAATGTGAATACGTGACCTACCACCAAATAGCGGGGCGGTTTTCTGAAATTTACTGAATACTAGTAAGGACTTAAAAAACGCATAGTTCCGCAGATTTCCTCTACACGATGGTAGATTTGCAAGCTTTTACGTGATGAAACCACATTTTTTAGTTATTCCATTGTTTCATTGGGTATCGGCTTGTAAATCTTAAAGGCATACGGTAAGAGTCCGTGGTCGAATGAAAAGGACTATAAGAGCGTTGAATCTCATTAAAAATCTGCAAACCCACTGTTCCTTAGTTTCGTATATGATGGCCTAGTGTTGATCTGTTGCAGTTGCAACCCATCATACATAACATACTATAGGAGTCCATATTGAAATAGAAACAAAAACTATTAGTACGTAAAACTAAAAGACGTATGAGAAAAGCTGCAAATCCACTAGCCCCTCAGTTTCATATCATAATGGCTATTAGTGTTCATCTGTTGCAACCCCCATTTAGCCTTCAATCTATGCCCGCAGGCGACGTTCCCCATATAATATGGCTAACTTTTTCCAAGTGGGTGGCTAAATCCATTCAAATGACACGACTTACTTCACGCTTCAAGATGTGATTATGTGCTCGAGGTGTTCGCTGCTAAAGAAAACATTTTTTAGATTTGGAATAAGTATTGCATGATCTGATTTTTGGTATGTTTACAGAATGTTCGCAGAATATGCGCATTATATAAGTCAAATTTGTCGTCACGTGACTTTTGAAACGTGTTGTGATGTTGAGAACAGTTATGCTAGATCATCGTCACGTTTGGGCTTGATTCGATACTTCTGCTGTGATTGGTGATCAGACTGCTACTCAAGTTTGGTCACCTCCTATAAGTTTTTATTAGTGAGGTATGAGTTCCAAGTTTAACCCGTATATGTTTTGTTATATTGGCTTCTCACGCTCATGGCAAAATAGGCAGATACGGTGACTTTTGCGCTGCCCCGCTGTGTTGGTGGTTGAGTGGGTGACGATTAAGCTTGAACACATTCAGCGGATGTCTCCTATTAATAACTGTATGGATTGTTGTTCTCCAATTTTGTACAAACAGAGTTTATTGATGTAAACTATCGATTGTGATACTTTGAACTTTTTGTTGATGTTTAAACTTGACTTATAGGTTGTAGCTTACCGCATTTGAGCTTAATCGTCACCCACTCGGTGGTTTGATCTCTTCCAGCAAAATTCGCCCTCAGTTCTGTGTTCGCAGATCAAACTACAACGCAGACAGGGTCCTCCTCTTTACGCTAGTTTCATGGCTTTTCATTACATCTAGGGGGGAGCATTTTGTCGTGTCAGAGCCCTCAATCAAGAGGCGCATTCGAATCTCGTTTCCTCATTACTTGTGGAACAAATATACGTCCCGCCGTCGCACATTCATACTTTTGTTCCCATTTTAGTGTTTTACTAGAAGTATAGGGAGTAGTCACGTGGAACGTGAAGAAACGTCAGCAATCGTACACTTTTCATTGCACTTCCGCGAGTTCTGACGTGTTCCACTCGTTTTACGTGACACAACTTCTGCCTAACAATCAAAAAAGAGCTGGTGGAAGATGTAGGTGCGTGACCTGCAAAAATCTGCGATAGTAAGTGTGTGGGATGAGATGCCGTATGCAGGGGTATCCCAGTGGGACGCTCTCGACCTGCGTTCACTAGAACACACACACTTACCCCTTTGATGCGGTTGAATCTGCAGAATAGTGTGAAAAAAGCAAGGCCCAATTGGATTTGTGCGCCGGGATACTTTTGCATATGGCCTCAGAACAAATGCAACCGTCACACATTTGTTGTACAAATACATCCTATTCTGGCTATTTGAAATTCGCATAGTTTACCCAGATGTATAGTGGTATATCTATTATGCTGTCCGGAGTTTCGCAGAACAATCTTTGATCAGCGTGTTCTCATAACTGAGATTGAGCCGAAAGGACTTCATTAGTTATTTTGTTTGCGTTCAATGCGGAAAAAAATGAAGCAACGACCAACTATACTCCGTTCCACCAATCGGTGACTTTCTACAGTAATCTGTCGAATATACAAGGCAATTTATTTAATCAACAAACAGGCTTTTAGCTTCATTGTTTTCTGTGCCTGTAGTAACCACTGTATATAGCAAAATCACAAAGTTCAAACTATTTATAATACCTACAAGATATGAATAATGTACTTGAAAGATTCACAATCTTACTGTAGAGGGCTATTGTTTCGTGAAACAGACTATATTACTATCAATGTTTACGCAGTATTTGAATACCAGGCCGAGAACTATGTTTGCATATTTCTATTTTACGGATTACCGGTTCATTTGGATCAGGATATTTTTCAAATTCTATTGTTTAAATCAATACCGTATTTTTTTTCCAGACAGGAAGAACTCCGAATCTCATGCTATATTATTTAAATCAAACATGGTCTTTCCACAAACTCGTAAAAAACGTGTAAAACTCGAAAATCGAAAACTCATTACACGTTCGTTCGTTCTTTTTTAAAAACGTCATGACACTTCTAACTTAGAGCACTTACCTGCGTGGTAAGTCTATGAGCGGAATCAAACCAAGGCAATGAAAAGTGCATGCTTTCACGTGAGTACTCACCGGAGAAACCACTTGTAGGTTCACAGCTGATTAGTCTACGAACTTCTCCTCATAGTAAACTTCGACCTATTTCAGAACAACATCCTAGTTAATTGGAATTTGAGACTCAACTATACTCAACTATGCAACAAACTCTACTCACATGTTATAAAACACCCATTAGTGAGGGACCACTTTTATTATTGCACTTGTGGAAAACGTTCAATTTAAAAACATTCAGTTTTTATACGCACTTTTACGATGATCAAGTCTTCTTTAATTGTTCGACTTTTTCAACATATATGCTCCCTGATTCAAGTTGAAAAGTGTACGTGAAATTTTGATATACATATAGTACCATGTGATCTTATTCATGCGTTTTGACTGTTGTACGTTTTGATTTTGAGAGTTTATTTTCTCGAGACCCTCTGAAAAGAAGTATGAATGAAGTACTTGTTCCTCTTTTTTCTGTTTCTCGAAACTTGTGCACCCTTCTTTTCGGGAGTATTCTGGCGCCATATTACATTGGGATGGATGAGATGTGCTGACGAATTTCTCTATTGGGAATACATTCTGACAGATATTGAAATCACTACATATCTATCTTTTCCACTCGGAAACGAACACAAATACACTTCCCCCAGCTACCCAATTATACTGCTAGACAAGTTCATTGTACGTGAAACGTGAGATACACACCAGAATTTTAAAACGTGCACAAGTGCTGATGTGTGATGCTGCATCAGTGTGACTTATCAATTTACCACTAGTCTAAGTGCTCACCAAAGAGTTCGAAAACAACAGCAATCTTATACTAGAAGTAATTAGAAATGTAGTCACGTAGAAGCAAATTCTGTGGTTATGGTTTGTCGTACTTTCCAAAACACCCTATAGTGTACCCGTTTCAACCACGTCATATATTCACGTTTTTGTTCTTTTGTTCGTAAATTGCAACCAGCTGCTAGCCGAGTTCTCTTTCTAGGCTGCCAACCTTTAATCCAGTGTTTTTACTTGTAACCAGGAAGTTGGTGCAAAACGTGTAAACACAGCGAAATTCCGTGTTGACGAAAAGTAAATTATATCTCCGTTGTTCCATTCTCTTTTTCGTCTACATCCACGTCTCATAATTCATTCGACAACTGGAATTCCACAAAGGAATATTACGAATCAGCCCCAGCTTCTTTCAACTAGCAAATATAGCTAAGTAGAAAAAGTAAAACTTTTCCAACAACCTTTTACCTCCTACATTAAGTGTTGAAAAGTACAAAGAGAGTTTTATAATGGTAGAAACCCTCTGAATTTGTAGGTTATAGAGGTGTAGTGAAAGATATGAAGATCTGTATTCCCAGGAAAACGTACATATTACTGTTTTCTTACTGTGAGTTCGTCTATTCTACATTGGAGAGCATTTTACCTGACGGATAGCCAAATACAATAAGATTTGTCGTTGAACTTCCTGTCTGCTATGATTGTATGTTTGACTTTGGCTCTTAATCTGATAAATACGATTCTTGAGCGTGACCTAAAAAGTTAAAAAGTTTTTTATAATGGCTTCCTCGTGATCTTGGCTGAGTTATTAGGGCTGTTGCATAGATCAAGTCGTAGGACATACACTAGAGTCGTGAATAAAACATTCATGTGAAATTTCTGTCTGGCTGTCTGTCTCCGTCTCTCTCTCGTCCTCTTTCTCTGTACTCCCTATGTCTCTCTTACTCTCTCTTATTCGCTTTCTCTGTCCCCCTCTCTCTCTCTCTTCTGTGAGTTTACACGTGTTACGTGACTCTACGACGAACTAGGAGCGAAGTATAGCTATTTACTCTATCCGTCCTGAAAAAGGTCAAGTGTTCACTAAATGAACATACTACCGGTAAAATTCCTTATCACCGGAACTCTGCCCAAGATACCAGCGTTACCTAACGTGTGGTAATGGTCAAGTTTCACGTTCGTCCGCGTTTTACGTGACTCTTGACACCCAATAGTTTCGCTGCAACATCATCCGCAACTGAAAATACTTTAAATTGTCCGACATAATCATTAAACATCTCCAACTATTCCTCTGTGACCAATAGCATGTTAATAAACGCCTCGCCGACAAAGCCGCTTATTGGATTACTGTAAGTGTTCCCACGCGGATTGGTCGCAGTCCAGGCGAAGATCAAATGGAATAGCAAAGCTCACGAAGATCACTGCTTTTACTACTGGTTGTCGTATGTAAAGCTTTATACCTCACGAGAACATCTCCCTAGCATCGCATGAGATTCCATCACTGGATGTCTGGCCACAAGATGCGCATGATTTCCTGACGCTGGAGTTGTTAGCACAACCCCTAACATCGTTTTAGTTGGTCCTCGTGCAAACAATACTTATCGATTGAACCCGGATATTCAATACGCATGTGTTCCACACTGTCCTCCTCGCGACCGAAATTGAAGAATGATAGTATCTGCCCTACCTAGTTGTAATATGCACATCGGCTTGAAGCATATACCGTAGTTTGAATATTCGAAGTAAACACGTCTGACACATGCACTATCACCATAAGTGCTAACTTTTTATTTGTTTACGCTCTCTGGTCTTCTTACTAGGACTATGGTTGTGTAATTTCGGAACCTCCCCATCATCATATTATTCCTTTAGTCTGCGATTAGTTTTCAAATATAGTGAGTGCCAAATTTATTGAGTCCTGTCTCTCGTCGGAATCGAACCTGCGAGCAAAACATTCGTAGCAGGCCGCTAACCACTCCGGTATTAGAGCACATAACCGGCTAGCTTTGAAATCGAAGACTTGTGTACTTACACAGCGGAAAGTGAGATATACAGTACCCTCCCGCCTTTCCGTTGGCGACGACTGAGAAGTACTACATTTATAATGGTGTGCTCTAAAAAAGGTTCCTTTGCTGATTTCATTTATGATGTTCTCATTCTGGAAAAAAATTCATTCGGCGGATCAATCAGAACACAATAGGGTACCTTTCATTCTCATTTTTTGATTACCCTTTTCTCACTTTTTACGCACAATCTGATCACAAATCTGTTTGTCGCGCTTTTCGCTAAACGGCTATTTCCTAAAGCCCTAATTGTTTTGGATTCGAGTACTAATTTATAAAAACGGGACTGACTCAGTAAAAACAATAGAGCATTAGATGAAAGTGCGATTTACGTTTGGCATAGGTTAGGGTTGTTAAAGACGAACTAGAAACTTGACTTGACCGAAAATTTTCAAAACTCGATAACTAGAAAACTCGAAATTTTGAACTCGATTAACAACCCTAATAGGGATTCTTGTACTTTAATAGTATTGACAGAGAACAGCGTTCTTCAACGCTCACTGCTAAACGATTACAGCAGAAAATCACAATTCAATGATGTGATAAAGATATTCATCGGGAGTGAATTTTTTTGTTTCATCCTTCGTCTAGTAAACTATACATTTTGCATGAATATGCTACTCATCGACACAAAAATTTGGTGGTGTTTTTTAGCATCGCAAGAAAAGTAGGCGGAGTTTCACGTGGTGCCCTGCTCAACATTCTCGCAGAGACGAGGAGTAATATTATTTTAATCTTTTTTATTTTCCCATGTTTTTTTTCAATCGTCCATCCCGTAGTGCTCATCTCCAAACTACGAAATTCAATGAAGCGCGTATTCCATTATCTAAAATACAATCTTTCATCAAAAACGCTTCTCCTAAGCTTCCTGTTCTCATTTGAAATTAACAGCGTCCTCAAAACACTGGATCAAACGAAACAAATGTGCTCAAGTTATACCGGTATTCTTTTTTCATAATACAATACTCCCAGTCAATGTACAGTGACGTGAAAGCGTGTGAACACTTCAGAATTCGGTAACATGCTTCATCACGTTTCACGTCTATCACCCAGACCTTTACCTCCGACCAATGTAAAATTATATTACATTCATTTCCATAAGAAAATTAGATAGTAATGGTATTTTATATTATACTTCCTCAAGGAACACATATCTGGCGTCTCATTTTGTCGTGTGTACATAAACGCAGTTTTTCACTTATCCAATCGGAGTATCTTCTTTCTTCACATCTTTTATTTTGGGAAAAGTAATAGCAACATGTGAGAGAGGAAAGTTCATAGAGAGACAGAGTGAGAAGGACAGAGAAAGTTCAAAGAGAGTCAGAGTGAGGAGACATAGAGAGAGAGAGAGGGGAAGGTGAAGAGATTCAGAGAGAGGAGAAAGGAAGAGAGAAGAGGAAAGATGACTTACGTCGGGTATACAACATTCATGAGAATCGCCTACGATGCTTGCTTGCATGCTTTGCATAATTCAAACCAAGGACATTTAACGTCGAGCGCGGTCACTGTTTTTCGTGCCGCTGTGTTATGTAGTTTGGTGCTAGAACAGTTTGATTCGATAGATAATTCTGAAACATGAATGATCAAACTGCACTGAAAGTTTCTCACTCTCTGTAAGTGAATGAAAAGAACACTTTATCACTTTATCATTGCGCGTTTCTTAGACGTTCGATATGGCGATCTATTTTACTTGAAACGTATATAAGAAATGGCCGAATTTGAGTTATAGTTTGATCTTCCATAACAGCACATTTGCTATTTTGGAAGATCAAACTACAAATACATTAGCGCGGAACGAAATTATTCGCTCAAGGAGCTGAAAGCTGAGATGGTGTATGTCGTATCAATCTGCTATGTTCGTAGTTGATACCACCGTCGTTCAGTCGTATATTCCCATCTGATGTTTCTGAAATTCAAACGACAACTGACATTTGTACACTCTTGTACATCTGTACATTTGTACAAGTTGTAGTTCGATCGCAATGCAATGAAATGGTTGGTTTCGAAATCTCTATAACTATTATCTTTCCTCCTTGTCTCCCATTTTTGATTTAGATGAAACATGGCGTTGAGAGGCGGTCGCAGGGGCTTATACAACAATTGTAATTTCAGTTTTTCCGATGTGCATGTCACAAATTGGCTAGGTTAATCTTAATTGAACCCGAATGTAATCGAAATGTCATCAATTGCTTCGTTTATGTCACCCGCATCTCTTCTTTTTTAGTCATCTCTCTCTCCCTCTCCCTCTATTTCTCTGTTTTTCTCTTTCGCTATCTTGCTCTCTTTCTCACTCTGTTTGGATATTCCCCTATCTCTGTTTTGCTCATCCTCTAGCTCTATCTAACTCTCTCTCTCTCTCTCTCTCTCTCTCTCTCTCTCTCTCTCTCTCTCTCTCTCTCTCTCTCTCTCTCTCTCTCTCTCTCTTCACCCCCCCCCCCCTCTCTCCTCTCTCTCTGATCTTCAACATCCAGAAAGTACCCCATGAGCGATCCCTCTTCAGCTACCGGTAGCAATATGTCGCCCAGTGGGAATAATTCTGAGATCAGTCACCTGTCACGTCACAAATGTTGTCAAATAAGAGACTTCCAAAAAACGCACAGCTCCGAGCTCTAGTGCACTTATGATTTCAAGTGTGGGCAGCCGTTTCAACGCCATATTTCCATGTTTCTTTTACCAAATTCACAAATTGCCTTCTTTAATTCTCTTGACTTTACTCAAGTTAAAGCACGAGTCAAGTAATGAAGTTTAGAACTGAGAAAGGGTAGAGAAAACAGTAGTATATGTGTATTTGCTGATTGTTGAGATGCATTCAGTGTCGGAATGATTTCATATTTGGTATAGTTGGATTACGTGTAGTTAAACGTCAACTACTGTTAATCTGACGTTTGAGAGCTGAAAATTCACGTCACCTACGTGCGATTTCTGGTTCATGAACAGATAAAGTAATCATAGAAAGCGGAAAACATGCATTATTTTCCCATATTCCATAATTATCCTGTTTAGTTGAGTGTTTTATGCGCTTTAATTGATGTTTTCCAATTAGTGACCATGTTTTTCGAATGAGCCATCGAATCCTGTTTATTCTCAAACAACGTCTCCTTCCACTAATCCTTTGTTTAGAACAAACTCTTCAAGCTTGATGGAAACAAGTTTTCATTTTTGATTTGGTTTTCACAATTTTAGGTGTTGACCAATTCCGAACAATGTATATGTAAGAAGAGAGCGAGGGCGCGTGTACTACTTATAATGTTAGTCAATTGCACAGTCACGTGAAACATGTTAAACACAGCAGAGCTCAAAAACGTGCAATGGCAAAGTGAACATCTCCTCATTAGAATGACTATTCAATTTACTTCTAGTTAAGTTAAGTTAAAGTTAAAGTTACTACGAAGAAGTGCTATTCTTTCTGAAACGTGTTTTTTCACATGTTTTCAGCATTTGAACTGGGAAAAAAGAAGAGATCGGCTCCACAATCAATTACCTACGTTAATAGTCATCTGCTCAAGGAGGAACACTTTTTCGATTTGCTTCTAGAACTTACTCTGGCGACGTACCGATCCCTCAAAAAATTCACTCATGAAATACCTCATGAGCTATATCTTGTCCGAGCTTCTGATGAGATTTAATTGATCGCTATGCTACATCCTCGGGAGCTCACGAGTAGCTCATGAGGTATCTCATGAGAAGCTAACAGAAACTTCACATGAGTTTGGAAGGATTGGTACGCCGCCTGAGTACGTATGCTAGAACATTCCCGAACCTGCATCCCATCCTGCGTCTCTAGCAATTGCGGACTAATTCGCGAAACATATTATGTGGAAAGTCACGTGTTCAATCGCGCATAAATTCCATTCTATTCTATTCTATAAACTCGGTATCCCGGCGGAACGGAAGCGCAGAGTAATCGCGTAAGTTTGGGGAGACGCTGGTTGAGACCGGTAGGTCGGAGTGTTCATGTATTCGCCTTAGTTCCAATTCCCCGTTCAATTTCCGCAACACTGTAAGATTGCAGGTAACACCTGTGACCAAGCTGACTCTCTTATATTTCATTTACAGCAAAGAAGAAATCTATAATTACGGAAAGTATTCGTTTTGCACATTTTCTTATTGGTACCAGCTGCTAGCTAAACTCGCCTCCCATACTGATCAAGCTCATCCTTGCTTTGGGAGGACGAACTCTGTTGGCTATAACTGACGTTCCAATTCTTATGTTCTGTTTTGAATGAAAATAATACAGTAGAGAAGATGAGAAAATGTGGTTCAATCTTGCAGCTTTTCATAGTTCGATTCAGTTATTTCGTATAATTATGTTCCACCTATCTCTCCGATCCTGCCTCCTAATGTCCCTCATACATCATTGTCATACTATTCACTTCTCACATATAATCTCGCAGCTTTTTTGAGTCTGGAGGAACACAAAACACCTTTCAGATTTAATAGAACTAACGAATATGAAAAATTATTAAAAGAATGAAATAATATTGGTGTAAAAAGTGTTTCTGTTGATGACTCCAAATTTTCAGCTGACACATTTTGGACAGTCATGAATTTTAAAACGTTTTTGTTATGGTTATAGACAGTGGTTTAGAATAATTACTGTAGCGCAAACGTTTCGGAAATGTTTTTCTTCAGTAGATATGATATAAGTTCTAAAAAATTGTGTTCTCGAAATCGCCGAAAACATGGACTTTTTTGTACTGCTCCTAGATTATTTCAGATTCTTTTCAATCCCCGAACCCCTAATAAATTTCGTCCAAGATGGATGTACTCTTCAAAAATGCTCTGTTCTAGAAAAGTGTGGAATATAATGTGTGTGCCTGTTCTGTTATAACCTAATTACACAATTACCAACGCTCACTAAATATGCGTCATAAAGAAACTAGGAGAAGCCTATTGCTGCACATTTTAGAGATGTAATATCTCATTTTTCTACCTAAATTTTACATACTGGAAGAACACAAACCTAACCATTGTCTAGTAACCTTCTGTTGATTAACTTAGTATTTGCAAAAAGTTCTAGTGTTACTATCCTATCGAGCATAAACTCCCTGCTCCTGGTATCTTCGGTTGCATACAGACTAAAACGAACTTTTCTAGAAATCGGGAAGCGTGAGAGACTGATAGGGTTACGGTGAATCACGTTAACAGTTTTTCATTCCACGTTCCCACATGTTGTTCTATGTCACACGTTGCACGTTAGTATGCTTTACGTGACTTGCTCCATACTGCTAGTCAGGTGCACTATTATGTAAAGCGTGTGAAACATTAGAGGTTGGAGTATTCCTGAACGTGCAATAATGACAGCTCTTTGACCTTTCTTCACGTTGTAGGTTACTTTTCTGTCTATTTTTCTCAACTAGTCACCGCTCCCCATCATTTTCCAAACACATCAACAGCCGAAACTCTTATTTGTTGGTTGTTGTTGTTGAGTTTTGTCTTGGACAATTTGATACATGATACACACGTAATACAGTCTTTTCCATAACTTCTTTCATAACATATTCTGTCATTTCCATGTATGTCTTTCAATCTTTCAATCCCTCCATTCAACATGGTTCGTTCATATCCGAATTCTATTGTCCACCCCCCGTCTTTCGCCCATGCGAACCAATCCAATCTCCACTATTCAAAAGAGCCCAAAACAAAAACGCCTGTCATATCATGTTGTTGAACAATTTCTTGGATATTTAAGTGAAATATACATTTTTTGTTTGTTTGTTTCCAACATTTGTCACAGCCTAGCAGTTGCCCGATCTTCTGTAGGATATTTAGGGAAAACATACGTATTATAGTTTCTGGAACGTTTCGGACTATGAGTTTGGCGGGCAGTACACAAAACCATATTCATTGAATGAGATTTTATCAAGATAAAACAACTTTATAAGATTCTCATGAAGTTTTTTGTAGGTAGAAACCAAAACCGGTTGATTTAATATTACTTCCATTTTTCGCAATTTGTTTGAACTCTCGATTAGTTTCCTAGTAACAGTAGGTAGTGGAACTCCCACGGATACACTCTGGTCATATAACAAGGAACACTTCCGAAGAATGAGATTTTGTTATAAAAAATACTGTAAAATATGTGGTGAAATTCTATTATCGTGGTAGTATTCGAGCCTGATGTTTCTTTTCCGTTTTACGTGTCCTCTATTTGTACATAGATTTTCTACGAGCACAACTGTAACAAAATTAGCCCGTATTTTTGATCCATCTTTCAAATTAAGAACAGTGATTCGCAATATTTTTGGTGAATCTTGTCGCGCTAGAAGTGCTCTTCATCCATTTGCCTAAATATGGCCTGAGGGCAGTTATTACGTCATTCCCGTTTATGGAATGGACTCCGGCTTTTTTGAGAATCCTCCTGTTTACATACACACTTGTTTGGGTGCTAAACGAAGGGCGTCTAGCGTAACGAACGAGCACGACGTGTAATTTGGGTAACACACAATGAAGGTTTTGATTTCATACCGTACGAGTCCAAGCAGAAAAATACAAGAGAACTAATTACGAAACTGAACAATGACATATTAGGTTATCTATTTGAACAAAATATATTGTGTCACTAGGACGTTTTGGATGTTGTAGTTATATGAATGTGCTCAGTGAAAGATGAACTTAGAAATCGTTTCGACCCTCTGAGAAAAAAAAACCAATGTCGCCTTGAATCAGGGTCAAAACTATTTTTGATATTCATATAACTGAACAATGACAGTTAATCTTTCAAATAACTCATGAATAGTACATACATTCTTGCCTGTTGAAATATAACCAGAACTGCCCACAGATAGTTTAACGGCTACCATTGTAGAAACCTCTCCGAGAAAAATGGTGGACAGTGTAAAAATATATTTTAGGTTTGAACTATTGATAAGAAGAACTATTAAGACAAGACAAAGATTCAACAGAGAAACGTGTGAAAAGTTAACAAGTGTCGCGCCCAGCGCGTAGCGCGGCGCAGACTACTCTTTGAGCACAATTGTTTCTACACCTCATTAGCGACTTGTTCAATGCTAGTCCTTCAACCTCCAAACATTGAAACATTGAACAGAGCTTTGTCTCGTGGTGTCCGGACAAACAATAACATTATAATTAAGTTTACATTCTCTAAAAAGCCAGAAACCGGGGCTGGGGAGCGTTATTACATTGCGTACGCTGCTTGCCTTCCCAATACAATTTGTATGGGAGGGGGAGGAGAGCTGTTCTTCTATCACTGTTCGAGTTGTGTTTTGTGTTTTGTTAATGACGCCATAAAACAAAAAGATTTCTGATTTTTTTGTCCAAAAAATCTTATTGAGTTTATCAAACCAGATTCAGAATTACAAACCATAGTGTTTCTAGTTATAGTCTTTGCGCAAACTACAGCCAAACTACATCTCATAATTGTTCACCTCCTGTTTAAAATGGATGTTTCAATTCAGAACGCCCTCAAAACTTGAACTCGGCGCTCTAAATGGTTTGTTTTTCGACACTTTCCCTTTGTTTCGCCACCACTCATTTATCCCGACTTTTTCAGTACTTAGGACAAGTTTTTGTTTTGCCCGTTTCTAAACCTTACTTCAATAAAAAACTCGACTAATCCTGATAAACACTGTACGAAATACTGCAAATTATCGTACAGTAGATGTCGCTGGTAAGTGGGGTTTAAAATCACAGTTCAGGATTCCAAAATGCTCCGTAAAACTTCTTGCGAATGTTGAAATTGTATGGCTAGTCCGGTATTATTATATGTAAAAACCGAAGTAATAGTTGTAGTACAATTGTAGTGTAGTTGTGTAGAATTGTAGGTGTTGTTACCAGCAGCCGTTTTTCTCGAGAGAGAGAGAGGTGTTTCACCTATAGCGGCGGCTAATAATGTTACGTGTTTCTTCCCACTTCGCTATATTGCATGTAATTTTACCGAAGATTAGACATGGTTATTTCCGACACGTGGAATTATCTGTGGGATCAATAATATTACTGCAAAAACTTTCACAGCAGTAGAGTAGGTTGCCTATTTTTGCAAACTGTCAGGTACTACTGCTCTTACTCATTCGACTTTTTTTAAACTTGAAAATACGATTTCTCTTGGGACTCCAGGAATCAAAATCCTAATCCGGAAAAAATCGAAACTCTAAAAAGTTGAGTGTTTGATAACTTTATTTTTGGAAGAACCAAAGTTTTTTGAACTTCACTACTAGTCACAAGTAAAAAACTTGGTATTAGTAGTAATAATATTAATTATGAATTAATTCCAGATACAAGGTGCCACATAGTTGTTCAATTTCCCATATCACATTGTCACTTCCCTTTGTCAGTTGATTAATTTCCCGTATTCACACGAATACTCCACCATCCACTGTCAAATGAGCCGAGTTGAATAAGTTATGATCATGAATGATGAACTTAGGCTTCAATAACTTTTCCCACGGCCGTTCAAGTCGCAAAACGATTGAATATCAAACTCGAACTAAAAAGTGGTTCCATAAGTTGAGAGTTCAAACTTCCGCGAACCTAGACTCTCAAACTTTTCGCACGAGACGGGCAAAACGTACTAAAGAAGTACACATCAACGTTTGATAACTCACGTTATTGTCGTGAGCAGTTCGAAACTAAATGAGTTCGAAACTAAAAAAAGTTCGAACCGTTTGGTGACGGTCCCTGCTGTCCCTAAAGCGACTTTTATAGTCATTATTTCTTCTATATCCATTTTCCGCTCAATATTCTTGGAGAAGAGCCAAATAATTCTACTAGTAAAACGGCCAATATGACGTAATGGCTTAGGTGCTTAGGAGCATTATCTCATCAAAACAACAGAGAGACAGTGACATGATTGCGGGTTCATGCTCTGAGATATTTGACTACTTTACTACTAATGTTTTTCTTGCAACGACCAACTTTTCTCACAATTACTATTCGTTCGGTCTCATATGCAATCTCTATGCTTGTATTTCTTTTTCTACCGTTCTCTCCCCCCCCCCCCCAATCCTTCCAACCTCATGAAAACTCATATGAGTTTCTCATGAGAATCTCATGAACACTTCATGAGCTACTAGCGTGAACTTCTTATGTTGAAGCATTGCCATCAATAGAATCTCATGAGAAGTTCGAGAGATATTGCTCATGAGGTATCTAATGAGGTTTTTGAGGGATTGCTACCGCGACTGGTTTTCCCTCTCACACCACCTCATTCCTCTCTCAAAAGTATATCTTTTATAGGATTCACCGAAAAGGTTTGATAAAAATCAAACGAACAAAAATGGAATAGCCTGTGTTTGGATCTATTATTCATAAATAACATGTTTTGTTTTCATCAAATAGTTTTGGACATCTCATGCCTTCAGAGAGCTCTTCTTGTCAACTCTCGCATAATTGATTATAGCTTGTTTTGGGGGCAAATTTTTCTGTTTCGAGTCAGTTTTTGTTCTCTGGCTTATAAAGGAGGGTTTTTCTGAAATACATCTCAGATTTATGTTGATTAAAACTATACTTCCGTAAATATACTATTTTCTGTGAAAATGATGCTTGATGTTCTATTTTGCAAGATAAGTTCAGGACGAAATTAAACCTCATAAGCGGGTTTGTTTACAAGATCTAGTATATATTTAGGAGAAGCTTTCGAAAGAGTACAAAATGGGTGTTATTGAAAATACTCCCCAAAGTTTTATTACTACAAATCGTTGCAAATATAGTGTGTATTGCTAAAGCTCACAATCTCTTCAAATCCGCATTGTTTGAAATTTAAGTTAGGCAGATTTTTGTTCAGGATTATTAGTAGTTTCTAGAAGACCGACGAATACGCTTTTTGAATGTAATTCACGACAAACATATAATCCCTTGCACTTCATCCTCCCCGATCTTATCACATGTTATGTGATGTCAAATCATGCTGGTCTGGCCTAACCAAATAAAATTGTGAAACTATCTTCATACAAAGTTTTGTGAAACTTTGGTTTATAATCAGCATGATAAAATATGTAAATAACGCTCATCACTCATTGCCCAGACTGAGACTTGTAGAGAATGAATAGAGTTTACGTAAACACACCATGAATTCCTGATTGACAATGTTACAAAGTTCAATTTTCCCATGACGCACACATATCTGACCTTGAGTGAGTTTTTCTCACGATACGAGGAAAAGCATAGATCCTGGGTAATGAGCCTACCTTATCTTTCAGTCTTTTTTGATTTCTAGGGATTACCGAATGATTTATTATCTCACTCAAAAATCTACTGCCGCATTCTGATTTCTCCTGAGAAGGATCTATGAGTCAGGATGTCTGGTTTGCCATGTTTTACCGAAAATAATTTTTAATTTGTAAAGGAATACCGTATAAATGAAGCTAGTTCTGTTGATTTTCCGATTGCGACACCCAACACCAATCTCGCCGATTACAAGCACACAGTTTCAGGTTTTTAGTAGCTTAGCTTAGAGCTACAAAAGGTTCACAGGTTTATATTGATCAAATTGTATCATTAGACTTGGAGGGAGTACTTACGAAAAACGTGCAGAGATAATATTACTATTTACTCGGTCATTGTACATTTTCACACGTACCACTCACGTGACTATAGCAGTGCAACGTATAAACCCGTAAATCTCCACTATGGTGGACAACTGTTGCAGGGACTAACATCCCAAAGATCTTTCAGTGACATGACTTGTCCGGTTGGAAATATTGTTCCGCATCCAACAACACACATATCACGTATACTCTTTTTCCCTTCGTAGAATCCTTTAATGTATAGTCTAACTTTACGCGATTGTTTCCAGGTGCGGTAAAGTCTTTTCACTCCCACTGAGACTCCAACATGAGCACGAAACTGTCCAAAGTGAGAAATCACATAGTTGTGGTACAAACAGTGTATATCACACTGTTGTTGGAAATCTGTATGTTAGTACACTTACCAGATGTTCTTACGTCATCATACTTTAGGAGTCCACGTGCTTGTGAAACAGAGTATATACGAGTGACACTTTTGGCTTAGGTGCAGGAAGTTCAGTTGACAGGGTTTAATGGTAGGAATTGTCGAATTCTATTCCTCAAAACATGTGATCGCATAGTTTTCTCGAACAAGTGGATTTCTCATTTGTAGGTAAAGATTCAACATTTTTGGGCTTAATTTCGCCATAATAGTTGTGATTGTAACCACTGGGTCTAACAGATAAATCTAAGCACAAAAGTTTCCTAGAACGTTTCTGCTCAGATTTGTTGCATAGACTTCTCTACTTCAGCTGATAACTGAAACCATTTCATCTTTCAAATTCTCCCTGTTGAACGGGGACTCCCACCCTGAGTGTCGTAGTTTTTCGCGACCAAACCCAACCGAAGTCGTTTCCGGTCATTTCCGTTGCACTACTTCTAGCTGAGTGTTAGTCAAATTCTTCACCTTTTGTGTTTTACATACATTTTAGATAAATTGTTGTTTTGTAGACCTGAATCGAAAAATTATGGTGAATCACACCCGGTGCATTAAAGAAGGACGATTATGTGGTCCAATCTCAACGCTTCACATCCCTTTAAAGAATCCGTGCCGCTCTAATTTTGACTTATGAGTTAACAATCCGACCTTTTGGCAAATGAAAAACCATTATCAAAAATATATACTTTTATATCTCAATCTTGCTTCGTTTTCTCAGAAAAGCGGCTTACGTAATGACACCGATAGGGGGGTTGCGTACGAGGTATGCTCATAATAGCCTATAGAAGTACAAGTATTTTTGAAACTTTCTATTATATACGACAACACAATTAGAGACTACAACATGGAAATAAATCTGGACGTAAATGAACCAAATCAAGTTGCGTCACAGTGAAAATGTTCATGTCCTCTTTTTATTGCTTGATGTTATGCAAATTTTACAAATTTTCAATCAGAAAGTTTTTCCATGATCCATGGAAAGACATTGAGGAAGTTTTTTGAGCTATTTAAACTTTTCGTGAAACTCAGATTATAGCGAAACGGTTTCTTTAAACTGCAATACATTTTTAGATTGCAGTTTAAAGGACCGTTGAGACGGGATTGGTTCATATAATCGTCCTGCATTAAGCCAAGGCAAATTTAGTCTGATCCATGTACACGGAAACAGTTACAACAGGAGTTTCATCGCTATTGGCGGTTTCAAGTACAATTTTTAAGTTTATTCGTCCCAAAACAATGCTCCACAGTCGTGGTACATGACTGACTTCCAACTCATTTTTAGTCCTACATCATTCTAGAAACTCAATAGTGAAACTGTTCTTAGATGAAATAATGGTTTTAGAGATTATTACATTCGTCTTAACGTTTACGACGTCGCCTGCTTTTCAGAATGATGAACACGAAATCCGAGAGGAATTAATATGTAATTATTTTGGCTCCTGACGTAGAGGTTGTTTTTGTTATTTTTCATGCGGCTACATCGGTTTTCCGTTAACATTAGTTAGTCACAAATCACAGTTGGTTGACAAGAGAATTATGCTATAGTCGTCGCCAACGGAAAGGCGGGAGGGTGCTGTATAACTCACTGTTCGCTGTGTACGCACACATGTCTAATGTTCTAAAGCTCGGCGGTTATGTGTTCCATTAGCGCAGTGATTAGGGAGAGACAGAAATTCATAAATTTGGCACCCACTATAGTGACTAGTATGTTCACTTAAACATATTGAAACTAATTTGTTAGCGCAAACACTTGCTGGTATTGCTTCACGTTTCACATGAGTTTATTACTTCAAGATTTCAAGATTTCAAGATTTCAAGATTTCAAGATTTATTCGTTCACGTCATATTGTTGCAATATGGTGTTCCTTTATCGCTTTCCAAAGATTTTTATCTCTGCACATTCTCAATATCTCTTCGCCTCTACTTACTTCTAGCAAATATCTTTGAACTATTCAAAAGTTTAATCCCATGTGGATCAATCTTTCGTTCCTCATTGCGATAGAGGGCGTGGGTTTGAGAATGAAATATTCACGGCCGTCGACTAATTCTGAAAATGAAAACACACTGACTTCTTCTAGCTTTTTCCCGAGCGTAGTGCGGCAATTACGCTGATTACATTACACGTTGTGCGAAAAAGAAAAGTTTTTATCGTCTGAGAAAAACTAAAGTGCGAAAGTTTGCAGACTAGTGAATACAATGGAATAGGACATTCATTCGCATTTCAGCATGTTAGACTCCATAATTTGCCCTCTTTCAAAAACATACTATATTGCTGCGATCAAAGGGTTCGCTTTTTCCAAAGAAAGCCTATACGGCGCATGTTGCTTATCTCGCTGTATTTGTAGTTTGAACCCGTTGTTTTTCGGGGAAAACTTGTGAATTATGACATGTATTGAGTTCAAACTATAACTCAGTTTTGGTGACTCCCTATATGAGCTGTAAGATGAGTTACCTCTATTTATAAATTCGAAGTATGAAATAGTAGTGTATTCGTGATCTAGTATTGTATTCGTGGTAAATCGCGAATAAGTCTATTCTATTCTATTCTATCTTCCTATAGTCGAAAGCATGTTTGATTATATATTCGAAAGCAAGATCTTTTTGAAGGTAGGAAGCTTGTTTTTGTAATCTTGCTCTAGTCTCCGAGCCCGTATAGTTCTAGTGTACATGTGTCGCTCTCTGAGTTCTGGCGGTGCGCCTTCATGCCCTGGGGCGATAATTAATTCAACGTGTTTTATTGTGCGAATAAAACATTGTGGCCGTGGTGTAAATGGGCGGCATATGGCCGGCCAGTTGCCCATGTAACATGATTTATTGGCAATCGCCCAATGAACTTTGGAATTGATTGGCAGGGTTTGGAGTAGTTCCAAATAGGAATGTGTGAGTACAGTCTGTTCTTTGTGGTCGTAGTCCTTTAGAGTATGATTCCCTGTATCCAAGCTGATTTAAATAAATATTTTTGAGTAATAAATACAAAGTTAAGCAATATTTTTAGAAAGTAGTCGGGCTTTTGGTGTTTGGTTCTCTCCCCGGAATGTCAGACTCAATACTGTAGGGGGTAACGAATGAGTGAAACGGTGTATACGAGAAGTAAATGGAATGGTCACGTGAAACGTTATAGATCACTCAAATGATTCGATTTCTTCAGTTTCCATGAGTTTCACATCTTTTGTGTGCATAGCGTTTCACTAGAACAATATACTCTTCTTCGCACGCCTGCGAGCAAGTAAAGTATGCATTTAGGACTTCCGCTCCACTTGTTGGTATCTGTTCGTTCTTAGAAACGTCTGAGATTCCGATTAAAGGAGACCGGAACACAACTTGAGCAGAGGTTTTGTTTCGGGCCGTTTTTACCTGTATGAAATTAGAGAGAAGAAACAACTCGTATATTAGTTTGATCAGTCCACGTGACCTTCACATGACAATACCGCGCGACACGCAACGCGTCCAATCAAAAGTAGGATACAGTAGCTTTCCGAGAAACAATGTTGCTCTCCGGTCTCCTTTAACAGACTAACTACCGTATCGGAACACTTAGTCAGTAATTATATTCGCAAACCGATTTTTTTCTCTCTAAAACGATTATGAAAGGGTTGAGTTCACCTTGGAATGGCGGTTAGTATAGTAATTACTGATAGATTACTTAGCGTGGGAATTATGTTGCGCCGATTGTCTGTTGGATTAATGAAGATTCAGTTTTAATTAAGTAACAAATAATAAAAAATGAAGGTATTATCTCCTCTACCTTTGAAAGGAGCTTGGAGAGTTTGAAAAAAGTTGCCCCTTCCGAGTTATCTGATTATTATGGTTTACTATACTAGAAGCAAATTGAATAGGCACGTGAAGTTATCATTCTAATGAGGGATCGTGCACTTTGTTATTGCACGTTTCTGAGTTCTGCTGTGGTTCACATGTTTCACGTCACTGTGCAATTGACGAACAGTATATCTTGTTTTCCACAATTCTGCGATTATTCTCTTCAGCTTTTTCTGTTTCAAACGATAAACCAGTGACAACAAACATTTTTTTTCCTCAAAGAAGAGCTTTTCATCGAAATCACATGACGGCGCTGTTGTGTATCCTATTATGGGAGGACAGCTATATTGAACGTACTATTTGATATATCAATAACTACACAGATTATCTCACTATTTGTCTGACCGGGCTGTCTGCTCTCTTTATCTATTTCATTATGTCAGCGCCTCTCTCCTCTATATCCCTCTCTCTCCCTCTCTCTCTCTCTCTCCCCCCCTCTCTCTCTCTCTTTCCCTCTCTCTCTCTGAAACAACAGCTGACGTATCGAATCATCTCTTCATCCGCCCTCATATCACAATTACAATTAATTTCCGAAATGACCGTTTTTCTAATTTGTATCCATTCTATCCGGCGAACACCATTGTGGGACGGGGGGTTCCAATTAGGAATCATCATTCTCTCAGATAGAATAGAATAGAATATATTATATTCGCGATTGAACACCTGACTTTCCACATAATATGTGGCACTCCAAAAGGGTTAATGGAGCGAAAAGTTGAAAAGAAAAGGGTACGTTTGCCCTGTTACGCGCACATGATGTTACATGCAATTTAACAGTGTTGGACGACGATGATTGTGAAATAGTTGCAAGGTTAACAGCTAACCCTAAAAACCTGTGCAAACTGAGAGTACGGTATTGGTATTTTACCTCTATATTGTATTGTACTAGAAGATTTACAGTTAACATATACGAAATATTTAGCTTATTTTGCAAGTTTGTTAAAGCAAGTACCGCAAAGTATAGAAGCCAATTCTTCATTCACCTCTTGATCAGAGTAACTGCGGTAGTCAGAGTTGAAGCACATTTTCAGGAGATGGAAGAAATTTCATGGCTGAATTGATTTATGTCGTACATTAAAATGTTTTTAGAATCTCAACTTTAAAACTCAGCATATCAATGTTTTGATAGATACAAACTTCTGAATATTCTCGGTTGATGCTCGAGTGATTGGTTTGCCAATATCACTTGCTCAAGTGGTAAACTGATTCCAAGCTCAATTGGAATTTGATTATTTTAATATGTTTAATGCTTTAACGGAGATTGCTTTAAAAAATCTCGGTATACACTTTGTTTGTGATCAGCGGTGACCACAGTGTGAAGTATGAATTTGACACATTGAGATAGTTTTTTTATGAGAATAGTAGCTGGACGAGACATAGAGTCTTTAAAAATGGGTACTTCACTGTTGAATTTCAGCTTCATGTTTCATTTCCCACCTTTTCTTATTTATTTCACTGCATAGACAACAACCATCACGAAGTTAAAAAAAAAGTTAATAATTTTTCCGCGTGGTCGTGGGAAAAAGTGCGGAGGCGAATAAAGTTATAACGGAGAGATGGAAGAAAGAGAGAGAAATATCGCTTCAAGTTGAAAGACGGAGTTCTGGCAGATCTCACCATTTGAACAATATATTTGGGAATATAAACCTCGTACTCGTTGTACTTGTACTGTATTGATATGCTTTCGTCATGTATTTTGCATCAATTCTCTTCTTTACTGAAATGTGAGTTTTGCCAAATTTTCCACTCAGATCTGCCATCTTTCCAGGAATGAACGAGACGCAACTGTCTGCGTCTCTCAATTCGTTCGCTATTTCCGCGTATCTAACGACAGTCAATGATTCGAACAGAGACGAGAATGTATTGTTCAACCGAGCCAACGCCACGACCCTTCATCTTTCGAATGAAAGGTAAACTTAATTTTTCCATGCGTTTTTGGAAACTGGCACTTTGGTAAAATGCTTCAGAACCAACTTTTGTTTTGGGGCACCTGAATACCTACAGGCCGCTTAAAAATTATGTTTCTCATGAGTAAGAGTATGACAAGAGTATGACAACTTTGTTTGAGCTTTTAAGTTCACAGTTTTTACGTGTAAGTGAATGAAATAATCAAGTAGGACAAAAAGTAACATCAGAAATAATATACTTCACGGGTACACGTTTTTCTATTCACGTGACTTTATAGTATGTGCCCAGCCACGCGAAACATTTTAAACACAGCAGAACTCAGAATCGTGCAATGACAAAGTGCACCATGCCTCATCGGAATGCTAACTTTACGTGACTATTCAATTTACTTCTAGTATATACCGTTTAATTGCAGTTCCTCCCCCGTGGGTTCCGTTTGTGAATTCTATGGTTCCACCGAGAACTACATCGTCATCACTGTATTCCTATCCATATTCCTATTATCTGTTATTGGAAACGCCATGGTCATTCTAGTCATTTTAAAGGTACTGTTCAATTTTTTTACACAGTAGTCGCTATATCGGGAATTCACCAACTAGTATATTTTGTAAGTGATTTCAATAAGCACGTAACACAAAGTATCTGTATGTGATAGGAAGTCGATCTATTCTCCCTGCAGGTAGTACAATTTCAAATTGAGATTCGTGTTTACGCATGACTGTTCACCTCTTTATTTTTTACCCTGTTTTTCAGCAACGCACGATGCGTTCAATCACCAATATATACTTGATGAACTTGGCCATAACGGATCTCATGTTATCTGTCGTGTGTATGCCTCCAACACTAGGTGAGCAGACGTCTTATTTTTGTACTTGGTGTGAATTGATTCATTGTTGGTGTTCATATGAACTGTTTTAGAAAGTTGCGTTCTGAATTTTCGACACTCACTGTATACGTTTCAGCCTCCATGGTGATGAACTGTTGGTTGTTCGGTAATCTGATGTGCAAACTGTTCGCTTATTTACAGCGTGAGTTTCTACTCTACAAGATACTAAAATATTACGATAAAAACTATAATTTCTCTCAAGAAACCTCGTTTTTTACTTCTTGTCTTCAGTCTTCAAACTACTCCTTCAAGAAAGTTATTGATTTTTTACTTGGGTCAGTTATCTCTAATTCCAGCTATGGTGGTGACTGCTTCCGCCTACACTCTGGCAGTTATTGCATTCGAGAGATATTTCGCCATTTGTAAGCCGTTGCACTCCAGAATCTGGCAGACTAGGTGAGTTACTGATACAATTAGAAAAATCAAAACATTCATTCAATGCAAATATCGTTTTTCTGTTATATTATATACCAAATATCAAACTTTGTCATGACCAGTATCGCGGAAGTGTTCTGTGTGACAAACAGTTTCTCGATTCAATTCTGAGTGATGGAATAACTTTTTGCTATAACGTTAGTTAACGGTAATTTATCCGCAAAGTTTGTTAGTATATGCCGTCCATACAGAGGTTGAGTGTTCCCAAGAATCAAAGTTCAAGAAAAGAAGATGTCAAAACTGTGAATACACAAACTGCAGAAATTACAAGAAAAATTTGCTACGAATCGTTTGATTTTTTGCTCCCAAAAATACAAATTTCAGATTCTGCTTTGAAAATCTTTTTGATTTCAGGTCCCACGCGTACGTAATGATTTCGGTGGTGTGGTTTATTGCCTTGACAGCTAATCTACTACTGTTGTTCATGTACGAGGCCAGGGTGAGAACATGTATTATAGTTAGAGGTTTCAATACGACGGAAGTTTTATTGAAGATAAGTGGAGAAGCGGAGATCAAAGAAAGCGAGAAAAGACAAGAATACAGAAGAAGGAGAGAAGAGAGAGAGTGTGTGTGAGAGATGGGAAGGCGCTTAGAGATAGACATCATTTTGTTACAGGATTACGAGACGCCTAGTGGGAATGGAATCATGTGTACTCCCATCCATCCACCCGTCTACCATTTCGCGTATCAGGTATAGTCACCGCCAAACGAAATTTTGAAACAAAAACCAGGACGTATTCACGTTTCATGGGAAGATATAGGATTTGTCAAACCGTTGTGGACACCGTACCATCGATTTTGTATGGGACGGAGTTTGACGAGCGGCCAGTTCGTCTGCGTATCATTGATCTACACACTCTCTTAACTGCTGGCAGATAATCAACGACCGCTCGCCCCGCATCGCTCAATCAATTGAGCCCTCCCTCTGCTGTCTTTATGGGGAAAATGGCGACTATAATGTGTCAAGCTGATGGCGCTATAGTTAAAACCCCAGTTGTTTCCGATCTAACGTACCCAGCTGGTCTTTCATCAGTCAAAAACATCATTAACATTGTGGTGACCAAAAAACCTCATAACCAAAATAACTTCTACCTCAGGTGTACATGACAATCGTGTTGTGTGTGGTGCCCCTGCTTGTCATGACAGCCCTCTACGGGACTGTCATCAACACCCTCAAGAGCGGAATGAAGATGGAAATAGCCGCTGTGGAGAACTCGGAGGGCAATGACAGTGAGTTGATTCCGAAGTATAGGAAGCAATCCCAAATGTATACATACCACGGTTTTGATTCCCACGTACTTTGAAATTATTGAGTTCGGTTTGAACCAGTACACTTTGGGTATGGTAACGTAAAACACATAAGAAAAGACGATCCATGTATTTGAGCGTTGTGTTGTTTTCGTATTACACGTTTTTGTACATTGCACAAGCACCACAGTCAACCCTACCTGCGGGTGTACACTACCGTAGAAATGACGCTCTGCGTAAAGCAGGTAAAGCACTATCACTGAAACAACATATTATGTTGTTTCATTCATGTCAGTTCTCGAGCGTTTTGCTTGGGGTAAAAATACAATGCTTATTACCTTCACAATATTCTTTAGTTTAAAAAAGATACATTCAATCAGAAGCATCAATAAAAATGAAAGCATAGTTCTTCCCAAAAAGTCAGTTCCATTTCTTAGGAAATGGTAACACAAAGTACAGAATAGCGAGAAGGAGAGAAGGTGAGTTTGCAGGCCCCGCTTTGCTTATGTTCGGTCGTAGTCGTTTACTAGGTATCGATTGATTTCATCGATTTTCAGAGGAGAGTCTGAATGACGTCATATCTGTGGGGAAGAAGCTGAACATGTTCGAGAAGCTACAGCAGAAAATGAACTTCCGCAGTTCTCAGACGAGACCGAAGTGAGTTTGTTCTTCTCTGTCCAGTCTCGAAAGAGAACCCTAACTTTGTACGAGCACATAATGTGGTTCGGTATAACTTCAAAAACATAAAATTCTGTTTTGGGGAGCTCATCCAAAAGTGGCATATACGGAAAAACATTCTTGTAATTCAAAACGACTTTCATACAAGTTAATGTTAAACTGAATAGAATAGAATAGAATAGAATGTTTATTCGCGATTGAACACGTGTCTTTCCACATTGGTATATGTGGCACTCCAATTACGAGAAAATGGAGATATGGAAGATAAAAATAGAATGTAGTGTATAGTTTACTCTGTTACGCGCTCATTATATAATGTGCACTTTTGCAGTATTGCACAATTGAAACGATGATTGTACCGAGAAGTTTGTAGAATAGGAAAATAGTGATGTCACAAATATGAACATTTGTTTTTGAAGAGATCATTTAGATTAGCTCGTTTTGTTAGATTGGGACTGTATGAATGTTGGTTTAGTCATGATAGGATCAGAATGATGAGATAAGCGGTCACAAAGTGTTGGTGATAATGAGGCAGTTTATTGGATGGTGTTGTTGAGGGTGTGAAGGTCAGTCATGTAACTCGGCAGTAAAGTACTTCGATCATTCAATCGATCATATGAAGTACTTCGATCAGCATCCAACAATGCACTCCCATGTCGATCTTCGGTAGGTAAGCAACGTTGTCCACTTATCCCTCAACATTTCGTAGATCAGAGATACAGCGGAAGCCAACCTTCACCTCGTCTAACATCATCCAATTTTACCTAATACGACATAAATGACATTTGTGACCACCTATATACCTAGGACATAGTGAATGAGAACTTTGTAAAAGTTCTAAGTGTTTCAAACAGCCCGACCCTCTAACGGAAACATGCTGCACCAAACTCGCCCTCTAGGACTACATACAAAATAAGCGGGGGTGGAACAATCGATCGTTCAATTAGTACACACTGTTAAATAGCTGTAGAAAGAAGTGAATGATTTGTTGGATTGCTATGCTTGCTTATGGAGTTTTGCGGCGAGAGCTCATTGGAGTGCCACAACCACGTATTGAATGATGATGGCTTCGTTTTCTTGACATAACCATGGAGCAAACAGTTTCTCTGAGGATTGCATATTCTTTGGACGAAAATTGGGAACCATGACAGGACAGAGGAAGCAACAACTGAAATTTCAGATTGAGTAAATTGGTAAACCATAACACTTTTATCTTGGATAGAAACTCTTGCTGCTCTGTGACAGACATAGTTGCACGATAAAATGATACCGGTAGGAAAACTAGACCAACGACTAATTCTCATAAAATATGAGTGATAGTATGCATTGAGTTTGGTGAAGTCTATTTTAACTTCAAATCTACTAGTTCGGCCTCCGATTGGGCGCAAAACAAAAAAGTTGGAAAATTTTAGGTGACCTAATTTCCAAAATTTGTTTGAAATTGAACAGGTCTATTTTCACTCTTCTTACAGCTAGGTACTCTAGTTTGAACATGTTCAATCGATTTTCGTATGAAGGTGCGTTTCTTGGTGAGACTCTGTTCAGTTTACAGTAGAGTATTCGAGTAAAAGTACGTTGAACGTTTTCAATGCATGAAATGTCTTTTTTGAGGTAAGGACTCCATACAGTCGACCCATACTCAAGAATAGGCAATACAAAAGATTTGTACAATCCTATCAAACATTTTGAGTTTGGTGTTACAAATAGTCTAAAGATAATGAACGAAACACATCTCGCTTTCCTAGTCAAATTTTCGATGTGAGCAGTGAACGAGACACGACTGTTAACTAGAATACCAAGGTCTTTCATAGTTTCTGCTGTTTCAAGGTACGTATGATCGTAGAGAATATACTGATGAAGAGGGTTACTTTTTCCAAAATGCATTACACGGGTTTTGGTTGTTGACAGTTTAAGTTGTCGAACTGTCATATAGGAAACTAAAGAGTCGATAGTTGCTTGCATGATGTTTGTATCAGAATGAGTTCGAATAGTTTTGAACAGCGCTTTGCATGTTTTCAAGAATAGTTTTCATTTACAGACCAGAAATGGACCATCGTCGAAGCGAGGTCTCAATGTCGGAGAACAACCTGCGGTCCACCCACAATCAGAAGAGTGTCATGGCCAAACAACGGGTTATCAAGTTGGTCCCACAATTCATGACATTTTGAAAAAATACTTCACTTGAAGTTTATTCATTGAGAATATTAGTTCTGTTACTTTCCATTCGGAACACTTCTAGTCAAATCCAAAGTTACATCACATGAATCGGGCAAAACGTGTAGGTGTCAAATACACCTCGTTTCACAATTTCTTTCAGATATCCGATTCATTTCCTGGTGAAAAGGCGATTCTAACTTTGTTCGATTTCGATACCCGTCATAATTTACGAATTTCGAGATCAAACTACAAACACAACTTCATGGGGGAACATATAGTTCACACCATTCCTAATGAGACTCCTACAGTAACCTTACCAATTTTACGACGGCTATTGTGAAGCTGAAAATGTAGCTTATGAGAAATACTTTCGTATATTTACTCTACCTGAGAAGGAAAATGAGGTACGAAAATCCTCAACTTCTCCGATCAGAACTAAGTGAGCAAAACGGCTTGGAAGCATCGAAATCCTACTGTAGAATTCTCAGTAGGAATGAAAAAACTATACACCTGTACCCTTTCTCTATGAACAGTGAGCCCTGAAGTTCGTTCCGAACTTCACTCGTTCCATAACAATGGCATTCACAGTACTCGTTCAGAATGCTACTGGTAGTCGTGTTCATCTTCTTCTGTTGCTGGACTCCCTCCTATATTTGGTGGTTGCTGCTCATGGCTGGCGACTCGTTCGCGGTGAGACAACTTGATTTTGGTTAAAACCACCACATTGAGTTATCAGTCATTTCATTGTGGAAATGAGTGACTGAGTTACAGTTCGGAAGGGATGGCGTAGGCAAAAACGTGTAAACTATTACAATCGATTGAAGCCTCCTGGTTTGAAACATTAGTTATGTACGGCTCGGTTATGCTACATTTGAAGTTGAGGACTAACACATCTCTGAGATATTCTTCTGTTTTATATTATCCTTCTCTACGCTTCCATTCCTCACAGACCGGAGAGTTGCTGAAGGCATCGCAAATGAGTCAAATGTTTTTTACAAAAACTAAAATGTTCAGTTTTGTAAAATGAATGTTCGATTACTTAAACAACAACGAACTGATTACTTGTTTCAGAAACTGGGTCTGGACGTGTGGAATCCTGACGTGAACACTGTCATAACACTTCTCACGTACCTTTCCTCCTGTACTAACCCCATCACGTATTGTTTCCTGAACAAGAAGTTCCGCACTGCGGTCTACACAATGTTCGGACGGAAAAAGGCGGTTCGACACCATTTTCAAAAGGTAGATCAAATCGCTTGAGAATTATGGAAGGTGTATTGGTTCTGAAACTGTAGAAAATGTTCTAATTCGTTCTACCAGATTGAAATAGATTAATGACTGGCGTGAAACGTGAAAATCTATCAGCAAACGTTTCCTCTTTGGCACGTGTATGTATTTACACGTTTCACGTCTTCATCCAACTATTAGTACTACTAGTATTCTCTGATTGCAATAGATTATATAGTAGTTCTCTTTGTTCGTACTTTAGTAACCGAATGTAGTATTTAGCTCTTGTTTATTACTTACTTTTGGCAAGGCATGTTGACTTAGTTAGTGTGTACAGATAGTTTTGGTAACAAGTGCTGATGTGAAACCTAACTGTATGTATTCCTAATTAACAAAAGTAGTGAATTAGTTATACAAGATATTTGATAGAGAAAGATGTAGAGGGATAGAAAAAAGAGAAGGAGACTTGTATACAAAAAGAGATAGGACGGGGGAGAGAGAGAGAGAGATAGAAAGAGAAGGGATAGAAAAGGGATAGAGTGATTGAGATGAACGAGGAATTTTTTCCAGTCAACGTATGTTGTGCTCGATGCCTCTAACACTGTTGCATGTCATAGAGTGTTCCGTTTAGGTCTATTTTCCTGTGTCTACTGCATCCCCCCTGGTAGGGAATAACAATGATGCTCAACAAAAACACGTGAATATTAACAGGTAATCAATACTAATTCAAGTGAAAGTTGCTCACATTTTACCACAATTGAGACACGAACAGAACACGTGACACGTGACCATCGGTCAATTCCAAAAACTGGCCGAATACGTTTTGCGTGGTGATCTTCTCGAAAGTCTCGTTTCGGTTGGTCTCCGACATTTCATACGGTTTAGTTTGAAACTTGTTTTGTGATGAGATCAGCAGTAACTTCCGAAACTTTGGTCGTCACTCTTACAGACAAATGACCCTAACCGAACTGACAAGTACTAGTGTGAGTTGCTAACGCTTTCTGTGTGGTGCAAAAATGGGTAATTGACCAAGACGCGGTCGGTCGGTTCAGGCTTGGTCGGCACATGTCCAACTGGCGGTCGGTGGCGGTCGGTGATAAGAGTGTTGGTCGGCATGTGTATAGCTGGCGGTCGGTAATGAACCAGTATAGGTAATACTCTAACTGCGGTTTTTCTTACCGACCGCCAGCTATACACAAACCGACCCACACTCTTATCACCGACCGCCAATTGGACATGTGCCGACCGAGCCTGAACCAACCGACCGCGTCTTGGTCAATTACCCAAAAATGTATTGTAACGAAAAGTCGATACATATGTTATTGACACGTGAAGAAACACGTGACTTTCTATTTTTGGGAGGATAAGTTGGGCTTTTCAGGTCGATCTCTACGAACTGCAATCTGCAACAAACTCAAATAGTCGTTTCTGAGCGCATGAAGCGAAGTTCATCAAACTACACAGCCATTCCAGTGAGTGGTCACGGTTCACGGAACTTAACGTGCTCTCACGTCCGCTACTTTGCCGATAGTCACACTTTATTCTTCATGAGTAAGATTACTGAAACACGTAGGGCACAATTGCTGTTAGCATGTCCAGGAGAAAATTGAGAATTCATGGGCTTGAACTGCAAAGTTCAGATTTTTGAACCTTCATACCATGTTCGGTTAGGTTAGAATTACATGTGAAGGAGTGAAGGTCAACAAATGGCTTTCTCTCGAATAAACTGCATTTTGAAGAAAAAAGATGAAACATGCACGGTTCTTGATTTACATTTTTCTAAAAACCAACTCTCTGCTTTCAGTGCCATTCCAATGCTGACCAACCGAAGTTTATAAACTTTCTGCCGTTGCCCTAAACTACACTTAATCGTTACACTTAATTCAAATGACGAGTCACGTGAAACACTTATAACACTAGTAGTTGTGTGTTTAAATTATGCTGTGTTCAAGATGTTTCACGTGACTAGATGTCTCACTGGCAGTGTAACAGTGTATGCTAATACCATCCAATCTTGTGTTTTTCGTGCAAATCGGGAATGAGTTTATTTCAGTTGTAACTTTGTATTTGCAGTCCCACCAGTGTCTGTTGCGGCATGACTATCTGGCAACGACGCATCTTCAACGCACCGAGTTATGACCTCTACTACTGTCTCTGTTATTTCTCTATCTTACAAACGGTTGTTTTCGATTGTTTGCCACAGGTTTCCTTTCGATAACCTCGGAGGTCGAGCCTCGAAACATCAGTTGATATTTCTGTTTTGCACGTTTTTGCCTCCGTTTTCCATTCTGGAGGCTCAAAATAGGAAGTATTCTACGTCAGATGAAAGTTGAAGTTGAAACGACCACGTGATGAACCGTACATTGTACCTTTAATTTCTGGTCTTAAATTTCCGGTCTTTTAACTTATGTTTGCCTGCTCATATAAGTTTCTTGAGATTAATAACAAAAAGTACGTTGACAAGCATGAATAAGTTGGAGTTGTGTACAGTAGCATGAAGAGAAAACTGAAGTCAGGTGCTGAATGGAGACTTGAGTTTGGGTGGCATGGTCATATACTAGAATAAATTGAATAGTTACGTGAAACGTGACTAAATTTCACGCTATTGTTTGAATTTCTGGTGTGTAACGTTTTACGCGACTAGTCAATTGACTAGCAGTATACTGTTGAGGAGTATACTGATGCACCGGTTTCCATTTCGAAGAAAATTGTCAATTTGATTTTTCGTCAACTCATTGGGCCTGAACTATATTATTGCTCTCGAACATTTGTTACTCAATGGTTTATTTTATTTTACGGGTCATTTGAGTCATGTAGCATTATTTTTTTAAATAAATTGTATTTCATTGTATGAATAATTTTCGTCCAACATCGTCTAATCTCCAAATGAAGTTCTTTTCTTGCCTTCGGTCAGGGTCAGTAATTGAAATAAAATAATCTGAGAACGGAAAAAATATTTATTTTATTTTTCAGCTAGTATCTGAACAGAATAAAATGGAAGTTTCCCAACTTGAAGCAAATGTAGCAGTTATTGTTGTGGTAGACGAGACACCCGTGTCCATTCTCCCGGTATAACACGGACTGAAGAAAAGAAAGTTGATGTAAATAAAACTGGACATTCTCAGAATTACGAGTTCAGTAATTCGGGATGCACGCTTTTAAATTTCCTTTAGCGGAACACGTTGCTTTGTTACTTCAAGTATCTTCTAAGTTTGTTTTCACGGCAAATTTCTTCAATAAAGTGTACTTTAACATATTCTGCATGATGATCACCGCCTCGTAACGAAGCGACGTGAATGAATAAATATACTGATAAGTAAAAACCACGTTTCTCTAATATTGAACTTTTCCATCATTCACCTGCCAATGAGGTCCGTAGAGTGTGTCGAACTCGTTGCTGACATGCAGCGCGGCCGCGTCGCCCCGCAGCCCGCGCAGCTCGAACGCGTCGCGCACCACGCTAATCGCGCGTTTCGTCATCTCGGGGTGCAGATACGACTTGATGATGACCATCTAAAATAACGTAATTCATCATAGAACTGCGAAAAGTTACACAGAAAAAAAGATGATTCACATTTTACAAAGCAGTTGTTCTCGTGTTGCTCTTGATCTGATGTCCGACTTTGTGATTGTGCTTAGATTGGGATCGAAAGACCGTCATTTTCATGGCATATAGGAAAAAAATCAAATCAAGACCGAAGAGGTTACAGAAGGGTGGAATGAACGGTACCTCTGCCACAGTCGGTTCATCGCTCGCTAGTGCGTCTAGATTGGTCTGAAAATGAATAAAATTAGAAACTACAATTACTCATTAAATTTACTACGCAAATGAGAGCGTGAAAAATATGTAAAAATGGGAATGAAAAAGTAAGAAGGAATCAGAAGTTGAGACACGACATTGGAGAATACAGTCACAGAATGAAATATGAACACAATGTAGTAACGAGTACAGTAACTCGATGTATACATAATAGTTGTCACGAAAGTACAATCAGAAACTGAACATTGGTGTAACACAATGCATTAGATGTTTCATGACTCACTAACAAAAAAAGTGTGTCGAGGTTGGAAGACTATTTTTTGTCTAGTGTGAAATTGTGGGAAACTGCAGTTTTTAACGGGTAACAAACCTAGAAATCCAGAGTATGGAAAATGGTAGATTTCAGAATGTTGAACCAGCTTTTGAAGTTCCTCGTGTTATTTGGGTTGCTCGTAGAACCACGTTCATACCTGTGTAGTTTGTAGTTTGTCCTCTCTGTCAGCCAGGTCTCTTTCAAGTTCCTCCACTTTCGTCTCCAACTCGCTGATGTTGGCAGCATCTAGCTGACTCGTTGACTGAGTATCACTCAGTTCTCCACGAAGTTCCTCAACGGTCGCCACAGCACTGCAAAACATTGGATCAGGTGGTAGGTGGTATAGTCGTGGTCACTCATACGTGTAGTGGTGTACTTGTACAGTGTGCATCATAACATCGAAGTGACTGTATGCTAATGACATGCATTTTTTGGAAATGTTCTCTAACCCTCATTGTAATGAAGGTACACAGCTCAAACCTAACGAATTTTCCAAATCATCTGTAATCAGTTGCATAGACAAACTGGAAGTTTCAAGTTCATACTGTACGAGTTCACATAGGAATGAAGGGAACTATGTAATACGCTTCTGTGTTAAATGCATAATTTCTTTCCGAGCTCAAAACATAAATGCCGATTATAGTTTATAGAGGAAGTAATCACAAAATGGCCGACCTCTTTCTCTCCTCAGCAAGAACCTTCAGTAACTTGTCCCGCGCACTGATCTCTGATTTAAGTTGGCTAATCAACGCCTGAAAGTTGGAAAAATCCGCGAAATAGCTACGTAGTACCGTTTTTGAAGCACAAAACGTGAACACGTTTCAGGTTTGCTTTCATTTCCATTTCCTGCTAATTATGTACAATAGAATACCCAGTCGAATGAGCAAAGTGAGGCGAGCGGTAGTTGATTGTTTTCCTACCGAGCTAATATTTGCGAGTTCTTCCCGGCATCTTAATCCCATCCTGCGTCTCCTCCAACATACGCTGTTTCTCTGCTCTAGCTAAATGTCACGAGAAATAGTGAGGCAAAGTGAGAGACGCAGGATGGGATAAAAGTCGAGGGATGTTCTAGCATACGTACTACGTACTCAGGTGACGTAGATCAAAGATAAGCAGACGGACTGGCCGCTTGCCGAGGTAGATTTCACGGACCCTAGATTTCTATGGTGCCAAACACTCACTTCATGATCAGCAGTCTTTCCTTCATCAGACTTTTGTTGTACCGTTTTCTCCTGTTCCAGACGGGAGAACTTCTCCTCGCAGTCCTTCAACTTCTTTGTAATTCTTTCGTTCATTCGTTCCAACACTTCTACCTGGAATCAGAATCAATCGTTTCAGTCGACTAGAGCGGGAGTTGTCACGAGAAGTTCAATGTTCGCCGTTGTTTGTGACATCAACTAGTTCAGAACGAGCAGAAATGCAATATTTTACTTTTCTTACTACATGATATGCCACAGGTTAGTTTTGTAAAACTTAAAGTTCTTAAAACCGCAAAATTGGTAAAATTACATGTATCGGTATGAACTGCTGTGTTTGTAGTTTGATGTATTTTTCAGCCGTAATCAGAAAACTGTGTCATACATGAAGATCGAACTACAATTTCTAAATGTCTCCTCTTTTCACCTGTTCGGCGAGTTCCTCATTCTCCTCTTCGAGACGCATTAGTAGTCCACGTGCCCCAATCGAGACGGAACGTGAATTACGATCCCTCTCCACCCCCAGCTGACTCTGCAATGCCTTTATTTCCATTTTCTCCAGAAACATTCACTATTTGTAATGATTTACGGTATTTTACAGGGTTTCGCGATATCGCAACATTGTGTCGTTCTCGAAAGCAAGTCGAAATATTGAAATCCGTATTTCATTAATCTACTTATATCAGCGTGCACCGTAACGAATGAATATTTCACCTTTCACGTTGACGTTTGTTCACTAGTATACCTGTTTCTCTACAGACACCTCCTTTCGGCGTTCTTCAATCTTTGGTTGTTGTATCTGTACGGGTTCCTTGGGCGTGCCTATCTCCGTAGTGACCGTCTCGTATTCTCCGACAATGACTTCTATCTCCATGTTCCCATCCGGACCGTCGTTCGACTGAACCAATGACAGAATGGTCGCCACGTCAGACTCCTATATGTGATGTAGGAAATTAACATAACTTCATTGTAGTTTGAGCTCGATACACGCCAAAACTAACTTTAATAAGAAGCAAAGTTAGAGCCCACATCCATTGTCTGGGTTTGCTAGGCTGTAGGCTTCCTAAATTGCTTCCTATAGTCGGGACTGGGGACAGCTGAGATGACTGATTTGTAGTTCAAAACACATCCAAATCCGACTACAAACAAAACAGATTCACATAATATGACATTGTATGTCTGTTTTTCTCAAGACGGTAATTTTACCTGGAAAATCCGCTGAAATAATAGTGATACAAGCTGCTGTTGTGCAAAAAGTTGCTTTGTTTCATTATTTCCTGGGCTTCTGATATGTGGTTTCACTTTTGGTACGATTTGGAAGGAGAATTTTGCCTTCGCGTGACATTTTCTCGTTAAAACCTGGTTATGCACAGGAACGGAGACGAACTTTTCAAAACATCCCAACACTTTGAAATGTCGATTACTCAATAAAACGAGAAATATGTTCTTACCTGTAGCGGTTTATCAGAGTTATGATGTCCCTGGCTCGGTACGGGGGACTTGCCATCCGCGTGACCCGCGGTTGCGGGTGAGTGCGCGGCCCGGGAGAAGGAGCCGGCATCTCGCCCGAGACACTGCTGTTCCAGACGGAGAAACTCGTCCAGCGAATCGGCGTTAGAGATAGAATTGTAGATTGCGGCATCTGAGATGACGTCACACGGTTTCACGATGTACGTATCGAATATCAGTTGAGAGTTGTCGTACAGTTTAGAGGCTGTCATTTCAGGCTGGAGATGTGCGGTGCCGTTAGTCATGTTGGTAGATGATGGTTCTGAAACATTGGATGAGTGCAGAAATGTGTAGTTTACGCGTGTTAATAAACTGTTGTACCAACATTTCTACTTCATGAGAACTTTTAAGAACATACCTACTCGAATGCTTGATCCCAAATTGCGAACAAAGCATCAATCGTACTAATGTGTGATTATATAATACACGTTTTAACTTTTGACGTGAGCAAAAGATCACAAAATCGAGCTGAGAACGTAATGCTCACAAATAAATACAACACCTTGATCTCCTTTTTCTGTACGCTACACTTTTCTTCCTTATTATTTTCTCAACTTTTTTCAGCGACTGAAAGTAAAACCTGGTTCTCCTTCGGGTGCAATTTCGTCCAGTATTCGACTCATGACATAGGAAACAGCAATAAGATCTTCAATTTCACGAGATAAATCTTCGTCCGGCATTTCACGAAGATGTTACTTATCTAGAATGATAATAACCGTGTGTTTTGGAATTTACTCATCGTTTAGTTTGGATTGCAATGAATAAATGGGTAACATAATAATGTTCGTTGGGCTCATGTTGGAGAATGTTCACAAATGTTCTTAGAGTAGTTTTACTGATAAGTTACCTGCTCAGCGAGCAGGAGCATGTAACTTGCCAACAAAAGTGAGAAATATGATTTAACGAAAGGTTCTTTAAATCTCTTCAAAAACTACAGCATACTATTATGAAAAAATTTCAATTTTAGAACTCTATTTACAAAACAATGGTCTGTTTTTGTTTTTTTTTGTGTAGGAAGGATTTGTCAGAAGAAAAAACGTGGCTCAATAAGTTTTATTCATTAGTTGTTCTCGAACAAGAAACTAAATAAGAAAAATGTTGAATATAGTGCGGTTTAGCCGCAGGGCATGCAGGGGTTGTAACAGAAAACAACTGTTGTGGCGACAACAATAAACATACAGCGTGAATTATCACTTTGAAGATCACGCAAAGAACACGTAATTTGAAAGAAAAGTGAAAAAAACCTTGTTGACAAACAATTCACAGTGAGTTATTACCTCCGTTCCTATAACTATTTAAAGAAATCGTTCCTCTAACTTTGACTCTCGAGTTATCAACGAGACATGATAACAATTGAAAAACTAATGAGAATCCTCGTATTTCGTTTTCTCAGTAAAGCAACTTATGCAAATGACACACCACAGGGTGTTACGTACGCTGTTTTGCGACACTTTAAGAATCTCTGCACTGCCGGCGTTTTAACCAATTCCGAGGCTTCGGTATGCTTGTATGCCATATTTCGAGTTTTGAGTGCACGCTTGTTGTATGGATACGGAAGGTTCTCGAGTTCATGTTATTTCAGTAAATGGCCTGTGGTTAGCTCTGATAGATGTACTACCTCAGAGTCTCACCAAACACAATTGTGTTACTATGAGACGTTTGTTTATGTCATTCATCAGTAACACACAGGGATTATAGTTTAATATGACATAACAAACATAATATGAGGCCAGGAAGATTTGGTGATACTAGGCTCTAACATAGTAGGAAGACTTCGCGGGACTTTATTCTCTTCACAATTTTTCTCAGCATTTTTTTTCATTATTTCTTCTTCGAACTACTTTTACCGTTGAATCAGTGAGTCCTCCCAAATATTCGAGGTATCAAATTGTAGTTACATTATTATTAGTATTACAGCTGTAGCAAGTGATCCCCTGACAGATTACAAGAAATGTTTGACTGTTGTCTACTTTAGAATGCATACCCAACGTCGTTTTCCCAGCTAGTGATTCTAATGTAGTAATACACTACTGTCTGATTTGTCTCAAAAATCCAACTATGAAGAATCAACAAGAAAGACTTAGCAATATAATAAGCTGCAATTTATATGTCCCCACAAGAAAAACTTGAAAATCACTTTTTCGCTCATCGTTGTGTATTTTACTCCGATGCATCAGATATTATACTGTGAATCGCTGAAAAACGAATATTGCATCAACCATGTGTGAAACCACACCGCCAAGTACATGCAAACATGATTCAAGACCGTATACACAAATTCGTTAGAATCAAAATTGTGCAAATAGTGGTGTGCACAAAATCGGTAGATCCTGAAATCTGTACACATAAAGTACATAAATGTAGTACTACGGAAAAAAAAGCACAAATTCTTTCCTACGAATATTGTGCATAATCCCTAATTTAACGCTGAAAGCACAAAAAACCAGCTAAAAACAGAATAGGTTCACATGGACACACCGAAATTCTAACAAATTCATGCATTTCTGGAGGTTCACACATTTTTTTAACTAAGAATTTTGAGGAATCTATTAATCCACTTTTTCGGTTCTATCAATTTTGTGTCACCAACTTCGATAGGTGTATACATCAATATTTTACGTACATCCTGTTTTTCCATTTGATTTTTCGTGTGCAAGGTTTTTGAATACACATGGTCAAAAGAGAAACCACTTTCGTGACAACCGATGTGTATTTTGCACAACATTTTCGAAAAATATGTGTATTTTTCGGATTTAGTGGGGTCATATATATTGCAGCGTCTTATATCTTTCAGATGTTATCCCCAAAACACTGTTTTCTTACCTCATAATGAATGTTATTATGCACACGCTTGTTTTAAGAGGCTAGAGAGACTTGCGATACGCTTGCTGTTATGGCAAACATGAAACAAGTATCTGGATGGGAAATGTGAATGAGAGCTTCGTTGAAATTTGTTCTTCCTCGAACGAGTAGTATTGTTCCTTCTCTGTGATGATTTTTTAAATACGTTTTTCACGCTTTTTAAACAGTTCGTTCAGTTGCTGTTGGTATTGGTCAGGGCCTTTTCATAAGCTCCTGTGGTGGTAGTTTTTGCGCTGGCAGCATCTTCAAACATGCGCTTTTTGCAGGACTTCCGCAAATGAAGTGCGAGTAATTGCGGTGTTCTTCGATTGTTGGTTGTCAACTTCAAATCTCTTCTATCTTTTTTTTAATGACGGAATGTAAGCCCGAACTTGCTTCTCTATGAAGCTCTTCAAAAATGCTGGGCTCAGGATCCTTCAATGTTAATTCCACGTGGTGCAAAATAAAATACTCACAGAGTTTTACAAACCAATAGTGTGTTACTATAAGCATCAAAGTATCACTTTGGAAACAGTAGAAATGTGGTCATATATGGACATAGGATTAGGACCAAATAAGGACCCATATAGCAAACAAGTAGCTTGATGAACACAGAACCGAGTTGTCGAGTATATTTGCTTTCACAAACTGTGCTGTGACTTCTCGTAGCTCTGTCCTCGAGTTCGTATATTTGTTCTTGGGCTCAGAAGTTGTAAAATCTTTGAGATAATTTTGATCGACTGAAGAAAACTCTTAAGATCAGCGTGATGATTTGATTGTGAGTGAAGGTCACAGGTCGCAGATCAAAGGTCAAACCGGAAGGTCTCCATTTTTGTGCTGTGTTTCCGGGTGAAATGATAAAGAACGGGATATAAGCCCAAACTTGCATATATATGAAGCCGTTAACTGTTTAATAAACGAGATGGCGGTATGCATGGGCAATGATCGCCAAAAAAACGAAAACTTTGTGGTCGGGATTGACTCTTGTCGATTTTCGTCTCTTCGGCTGAGCCGAGAAGTAGAGCACTGTCGTTCCACTTCGCTTTCCGAACGAGAACGGGAAGTATGCCCGAACTTGCTTTTTTATGAAGCTCGTCATTGAATAGTTGTATGCATCTTTGGATTGTCGGCGGAAAGTAGGATCTCTCCCAATTGCCATTGTTTGACTTGACGCCATATTTCAGGTGGGACGGTCGATATTAGGTTTATTGCGTTGCCAGGTGAAGAAAATACTCAGGAATAGACAGTTATAAGGAATGGGAAAATAGCGTCCTCTTAGGGAAGGGAGTGGCTGACCTGCGCTTATATGCAGCTCTTATCACTAAAGTTGTAACTATGTGGGCCCCACTGCTGTATTATTGTCTTATCAATATCAGGCTAACACTGAATATGATAATAAGAATGATAATAAGCGCACAAAACTTATTGTCTTTTTCAAGGAGACTGGAAACCAACCTTGGATGTGAGAAAGTTGATGTAACTTACTTGTACTGTACCGATCAGACATCTAAGATGGGATCTTATGAGGCTTGCATTCCAAAAAGCGCCTCCTGTAGAGTTCGCAGATTCCAACATTGAATGATGAATGTTTGAGAAAAAAAACATGTTTATCATGTTGAAATAAGACAGAATTTTGGTTTGAAAATCAATGAATATTTCATGCTAAACACGAACAGAAAACCATAAACGGGATCGGAAGATGCCCAAAAAGTGTAAGTGTATTCTTTGTGTTTTCGGCACTAATCCAAAATTTGAACAGATGTGACAGAGAGACAGAAGTGTCAACTTAAAATCTCTCGAGTTCGTTACACAGCATAAATTGAGAGACACCGTACTGTTCCGTCTTCCTTTTGGCTAAGACTATTGCCCTTCTCTCTTATCATGTATTTCCCGGTTCGCATACGCGTCTTCTACATTCTCACTAGTACATGTTTTATCATCATTTGTACAGCGATTGTTATTCTTGGAAGCAACATGAAGTTTCAATGTTATTAATAGACATATTTTAAGCATCATATGTAGTCAATATTTCTGCATATACTATTTTAACTTAAACATAAAGGGTTCACCCGAATATTTTCAGGCGAGATTATAAGTTCGTAGTATCCTTTTTCAATTCTCATTCATTTATGTTTCTTGTCATACAAACCTCCCGTGTAAACGCCCAACGCTGTGAATGAGTGAAGAACAATAAAAGCTGTTCTACTATCCTTGGTATTAGTTCTCGCAATTGGAATATTGGATAACAATGATGCTAATTATCATATAAAAGAGCGTGATTAAATGTTTCAAGTTTTCGCAAAATAAATAAATTCCATCTGAGCTATAAATTTGTGTTGACGCGAACCGGTCCCGCATTGATTTGGCCCCACGCGAATCGCCGAACTTTGATCAATTGCAACAATACGACCTGTTTATACAAAAATTTTATTAAAACTTTATTCTAGTATAATATTTGTTATGTAAACTGTTGTTCAATCGCACAGTCACGTGGAACATGTTAAACTTATCTGAAACGTGCAATGACAAAGTGCACGATTCTTCATTAGAATGCTAACTTTACATATTCAATTAACTTAGTATAAACTGCGATACAACTACCAAGATGTGCAGCTCATGATTATAAGGCTGGTTTTCACGAAACTAATCATCTTGAACGGATATCGAGCAGCTTACATATTGTTAATCAAGTGTATAGTCACGTGAAATGAGTGACACGTGAGAAACACATGAGTGATTGCAATTGTTTCAGTTAATACGTGATTGTCATTAATTTTCGTATACAAAAACAGCGAAAAAAAATGAAAATAGTTTCTATTTACATTACATTAACTTCATTCAAAAAACGTTGAATTGAAAAGAAGTATGTCAAGAGTCCTCTGCTCTCTTCTGTTTGCTAACCATGAAAGGTTTCGTTATGTACACTGAATGAGTGAATACTGAGTTTTTTTCACGTTTGAGCCATTTTTCAAGTTTTTATGTCGCTGAAAAGACCTGTTAAATATTTATGTAATCGAAGGGTTTCGCAGTACACTGAATGAATGTATACTGATTTTTTTCACGTTTGAGTCATTTTTAAAGTTTTCATGACTTTGAAAAGGCCTGTTTATTATTTAAGCTGCTCAAAGTATTTCGCACTCGTTTCGATTTCGATTAGAATAACAAACGTACACTCCTTATACGTATTGATTGCTAACTCGCACGATTCAATGCAATGTAATGTGATGCTACGTGTTATTGGAACTTTCTCAAGTCTCTTCGTAACTATCGCGTGTCTCTTATTCTAGGATGCTCTTGTTCAGGAATAAGAGAGTATACAAAATCTTTTTGACGTAGCTAGACAACTTTCCTTTGCAATGTTCTTGATAAAAGTGTTAATCCTTCACCAACCAATGAATCTTTCGCTTTCGAAGAACTAGCTAGTTGCATCAGTAAGTAGTCATCACGGTGAGTGGTATACAAGAAGTAAACTGAATAGTCACTTGAAGTTAGCATTCTAATGAGGAAGCGTGCACTTTGTCATTGCACGTTTCTGAGTTCTGCTGTGTTTTACATGTTTCACGTGACTGTGCAATTGACTAACAGTATACTCCGATTTATATTTAGTTCTAAGCAAATCTTCGCCAACTTTAATTTCGTGGCTTCAAAGAAGTATTTTCTAATTTCCTATCTTGCAAGAAGTATTTTCGTATCCAGTTTTTTGACTAGTTTTTATTGCTGAACTATGAGTCTCCCATTTCCTAGATTATAGTTCGGGTTTGTATGAGACCTACTGCATGTTTTCATTTCTCGTTCATGACCATTCTATCGCGACTGGTTTAGTCACCCGATGGTATGGTCTACGGTGTAGCGGATTTACTTTGTATTTCATACATAACAGTGCGTGATCCCAATAGTTTATTCAAAAGGCGGGATCAAAGATATAACACAAAAGGACTCAAAAGGGTTCAAAACATTGATGAGTATTTCTTACTCATATCTTACGACGAAAACCTTGCAAAACATTATATATCAAAAACGCTGCATAAACATAGCAAAACATGCGCGGTTGCTAACGCGCCACTATCAGCCTTATCGTCGATGTGTCTTCCTTATATAGTGAGGTCAGGCTCCGCCTCACACACACGATAATTCTCTCCCAAATTAAGATTGTTTTATTCTTTCTGCGAAACGGAAATTCAGAAAGTATAAAGAATCAACTTTTCATTCTGCGTAGTTTGAACCTTATTGTGCAGCTGTCGATCACAACTTTGGCAATATGCGACCACCACACAAAAAGTTATTCGCCAAGCGAGTTCAGATTCCAAGTTCATTTTTCCAAGTTCGTCTGCCCGCACTGCCGGAAAAGTGCGGTGAAAATCAGTTCCTAGACACATTCCTATGTTTATTTCACTTTTGCTTTTCATAGGTTTTTATGTATTCGTCCTTATTCTAGTCTTACATTTGAAACGTTGTACTATTGGCAATGGCACCACTGGCGTTCAGTTCAATTCACTGGAGATCTTTTTAGGTGTTGACTTCTGAGTTACTACTCTCAACAGAAAGAAAACAAAAAATCAGTAAGAAAGGTATGAACTGTATCACTGTACATTCTTACTTATCATTGCTCGTACTATCAGATTTTGATTTTTTTTGAATATTCAGGTATAGAGAAACGATAGTTCTTTAACAGTATTACAGTATGTCGGATGAGTCTACCTCTTCGAGTACGGTAGACTATTCCCATTATCCGGAACTGAAAAGGGAGGACATCGAGGTTGGAATCCAGCTCGGCGTGGGCACTTTCGGATCAGGTTCGACATTCAACTCATGAGATCACCTCGTAGCACAGCTTTCCAAACTCATAAAGTTTGTTTTGCCTCAGCCATGAACGATTGTGTGTGAATCATGCAAAAGTAAAAAGGTTCTCATCATCAAGCAACCCTTTCACCTAGGAGGTTCGAATAGGTGCATCCTCAAAATGCACCGTTGTTAACTTTTCCACTTGCCACGTAGTCTTCTAACTGCCACCCAGTTCACACGTACACTTGTTCGGTTGTCGAGAAATTTATCATATTTTTTTAGTATTCAAAGGAGTCTGGCATCAGTCCGTGGAGATCTCTAAAGAGGTCGCACTGAAGAAAGTTTTTATGTTAGAGAAAGAGGTTGGTTGGCATTCTCTAATTTTTAAAAAGGCAAGCTTTTCTAACAGTGCGAACCTCATGGTTACACAAATGACGCAAAAACTTGCAACTCTAATTCCCGGTTGTACCCGTTCACGCTAACGCTCTAACAAATTTTGCTCTAGTGAAGTTTAGGTAGAGCTTTATGAACTCAACTACACAAAAACTTGAGATGATAGGTTTTGCCTACCGTTCTGTATAAATTTGAATAAATACATAAAAATCACATTTCAGGCAGAAATCCTGTCGAAGATTCGCCATCGCAACATCATAGAGTTTCACGGGATTTGCAAGACGGCCGCCGACTTCTACATTGTCACGGAATATGCTGAGAACGGATCCCTTTTCGACTACTTACACAAAAATGATATAAACGATATCGATTTCACCTGCACTCTACAATGGGCCACACAGGTATACTTCTCTTCTCTTTATTAGAAAGAAAAAATATATTTTAATTCGCTATGCACGAGCAGAAATAGTCCTCATCATTCTCTATTTTATTGCTACAGTATGCCTTTGACCTTTCTAATGAAAGTATGGGTATATTGGATAATATTTCAGACTACGACAGATAGATTCTCCAATCATTCTGTTGGAGACCACGTGGGAACCCAGTATATTCGTTCTCCAAACACACTTTCTCAAAGTTTTTTTTACATGTTCCGCGTACTTTTTATAATTTTGTGGCTAATGTTCTTCTTTTCTTTTTTTTATCATTTTTGTTTCCAGATTGCTGCTGGAATTTATTACTTGCACTACGATGCCGTCGTTACTATTATCCACAGAGATCTCAAATCCAAAAACGTTGTGTTGGACGCAAAGTTCAGATGTAAAATCTGTGATTTCGGCACCTCGAAAGATTTGACGCATTCCTGTACGGCACCCACCTGGGGAGGAACCGCGGCCTGGATGAGGTGAGTACAAACTACAAACTATGGAATGCGACCAAATTTGAGATGTTTGATCGGTCTACACAGAACAGTTTGCGAGTTACGGTGAATACACTTAGGTAAAAGTAAAACCACAGCGCTACAGATACATCAGACAACAAGAATTATACTGTTTCAGTCGAGTTTTGAGGCAAACATACTATTCTGTAGGAAACTTGTAGTTTGTGACATATAGGTTTCAATATTCAATGAAATTAGTAAATTCGCCGATTTGGCAGCCAAGCCATAGAGAATCGTGTTCTAGTCCAGAGATCATCAACCAGAACGAGGGTCTGACGACGGCGACGGACGTCTGGAGCTACGGCGTCGTGCTCTGGGAGATGTTGTCCCGGGAAGTCCCCTACAAGGACTTCACCGAGTTTCGCATCTACACCCTCATCACGCAGCAAGGAATCACACTCGTCATACCGGATACGTGTCCTAAACAGCTTGCAAAGTGAGTCGTACTTCGTGATTCTGAAAACTGTTATTCATTTATTGTTAAAAAAACACTCATATTTATGCTTACTTGGCCTATGGTGGTAATTTGCACAATGAAATGAGGTAATAAAATAATTCACGGCGACTACAGAAGTGTGTTCTCGGAATAACATCAGTTAACTTTCAGTCTGATGATGGGATGTTGGAAGATGAATCCGAAGGATCGAACGAATATGCGCCAGGTGCTACAGGATCTGGCGACAATGGAAAACAGTTCGAACGTCAGAAAGGAGTGTCAGGAATTTCTCGACCACGAGGACTGGAAAGCCGAGATAGCTGCACAGAAGAAGGAGGTCGAGGTGAGAGTCCTTGATTGTTTGGGTTGTAACAGGCCCTACACTACGAAGTACAGCCACAGCAGAAAGTTTACGCCCGCAGCTTACTGAAATAAACTACACATACAGCGGGACGGGACGAAACTCCACTTATATGAATATATTTTTTTCGTTTCTCTTGTTCTTGAAAATTAGCAGGTCTGCATTTGTTTTCTATGACGGTGTACTTGCATATCTGGCATTTTGTAACTATGAAATGTATCTAGGACATGAAAAAGACGTTGGAGCGAAAGAAAGAAGAACTAGACGCGAGGGAGAAGGCCCTGCAGCGCAGAGTTCGTTTGGAGAATAGGCTGATTGGTAGGTAATAACTTTACAACTCTCGTCGAAATTTGTCGGTCTTGTATTCAAGCAGATTATTGAAGTAACATACTGTTCAATGTGTTCTGAATTATATAAAGCTTGCTACTATTTTACTTACGAGTTGAGGCAATTTCCGAAAAAGGTCTACGACGTCAGAATACAGGGCGAATGTCTTTCGTTCTATGACAATTGTTCGGGGTTTGACCGTGAAGATTCAGGAACTTGGCGGAGACTTAGCTCGTACCTGTGTTGTATCCCCTATGTCCCCGCAACCTCTCCGCCAAGTACCAGAACCTTGACGCTCAGAACGATTAGCGCCAATTTTCTGCAATTGGCCAGCTACAAAAACGAGAGAGCATGCAGGTCAATGACGCGCAGACAGGCTAAGACAGTCTGCGTCTCTCTGACCTGCACACTCTCTCGTTCAGCCAATAAAAAAGTGGCTGGCCAATTGGCTGGGAATTGTCTGAGCTAGGTACCTGAATCTTCACGCCCAAAGCCAAGTCCCAAAATCGGTGTGTTTTGACCGAGAACACAGTATTTCCTAGTCTTGTGTGGTTTAACGTGGAATGTATTTCAGCCAGTTCCTCTATTTCTCTACCGGAGTCTGTACCCCATTGGAGTGAGAAAAATGTCTCTGACTGGATGGGCAGAATACTGGCCAGAACGAGTAGGTCAACTATGTGTCCATACGAGTCGAAAGCTGAAGCGATTGAGCTTCTCATTCATCAGAATCTAAAAAACTGCCCAGCAATACGCTTCACTAGAATCTCATATTTGGTGTGTTACTCGCCTGTTAGGATAGTATGACAAAACTTTTTACATCCACTACAAAAATCCTGACGAAACCTGTGCTTTCAGTTCACGAAAAATCGCATCTGGAGAAGCTGAAGACGTGTATTTACCGTCATCGAATAACAGGTGGGGAGATGATAAATCAGTGGTTTTACAGTAAAGTTTCTAACTAAAATGTTTATTCAATTTTGGAAGTGGGACCGAATGGTAGTCTAGTTGTCTGCGGTTGCGCATTTTTACACCCTGGGTTCGATCGTCGTTTCCACGGTATGCAAATGACTGCCCGTATGGAGTGGTAATAAAGTTGATCTATGCCTACTATACTATTCGCCAAAAAATGAATCAGGTAAAACACCACCTAAATATTTGCTGTGGAAGACAGAGAAATAGTACCAACTTTCCCAGGCACCCGGTTATTGGAAATGTGCCAAAAAGATCTGGAGCGGGTTGGAGTGAACAAGTTGGGATCCAGGCTGGAAGTAATGAACAATATTAGAAAATTGAAGGATGATCACAATAAATTTGTCAACTTTCCGACGTTGGAACATGCGAATATGCTCCAGCTGGCCATGGTGGGTTGGGAAGAATCAGACACCGTTACAAAGTCGTGCAAGTTTTGAGATCCACCTGGTCTATAGTTGTTATTATGTATGCATAGGATATGCATAGGATGGTTGACTACAATCTCAGTCAATTAGTGACGAGACAGTTTAGTTCAAGAGCAAAGTTTTCAAAACACTCTACTACGGTGCGAGAAGCATGTATGCGAATGAATGAAAAATTTCATGAAGTGTTGAACATAGTTACAGTATTTTCCAAGCATAGCAAATTTCGAGGTTTCAATAGCCTGAGTGTTCCAGAAATCAGAGAAAGAGACTGCATCGAAAGTGCAACCCAATGCCTCCGTTGTCATTATATTGGGAATGTACCAGAGACGGACCGCGGACGGAAAACTACGCTTCAAGTTCTACGTGGACTTCGACTGGGCTGAAGATGAGGTTGGTGCAGGTGAAACTCTACGCAACCTGTGAATGGAAACAGTGTATGGTGATTATAGGGTGTGACCGAACAATCGTTGTAGTCTGATCATTGAACACCCCGTAACTAAAAAAAAGTTCGACTGCAAATGAATGTAATCAAACTACAAACACAGCGGTACCGCGGGCATACACCGTTTGGAGCCAAGTTTTTTTTCCAGAGAGCGAACAATGTGGTTCGGAACTATATGTTTGGGAACAGGTCGAAAAAGTAGTTCAATAAACCAGATCATCAATGCAGTTCAACTGATCACTTGTTACCTGTTACAAGTAATCGATATTTCTTTTCAGGGTCACACTTCCCATTCCCCCTGTTCTCTTGTTAAAACCGTGTGTTTCTCTGTTTTGGATAATGACACAAACGTGAGTTACTTATAGAATTGATTTGTTAAGCTGTACTCCTATTTATCCACCTGCATCCAGTCTAGATAAACTTTCGAGTGTGGAAAATTGAGTTCAAAATAGATTGAATACTGAAAGGTTTGCGGTCAATGTGAGACTCAACTATTGAAAAATAGTTAAATAGAAATAAACTTTTCAGACTCCCATAAACGAGCCGGTGTGTTTTCCGGATGTTCCTTGTGTCTCAATGGATTGGATTCAGAAGGCCGAGAGTACTGGCAACGTCAAAGTTATAACGAATGTACACTATGCAGACACTGTGGTGAGTGAACCTAGTTGCCACTTCTAATAGACTTGAACAGAACAGAAGAGAGTGTCAGTCACGTTCACGTCGAAGCGCGTGATTTTCACATTTCGATATGTGAGTTATGACGTGTGTTGAGATCAGACTAGGCGGCGTAGCAAACCGTCCAACCTCATGAGAAGTTCATATCAGTTTCTCATGAGATACCTCATGAGCTACTCGTGAACTCTCAATGTTGTAGCATAGCAATCAACAGAATCTCATGAGAAACCCAGTAGCTCATGAGGTGTACTCATGAACTTTTGTGGGGATTGCTACGCCGCTAGGATAGGATTGTTATTTGGTGACGGACGAAATGATCTATAGTAACTCAGAGTCAACCCCGCAGCACGGAATTAGTGGCGTTGATAACGTACTTCGACCGTCCAGCCACTCTTATTGAAAAGACAGTTCACCTGAAACTTCGGAGAAAATCTTCAGCGTCATCGCCAAGGCCGGGACTATCTCATGTACGGTATATGTGTTTTGTGATTTGCGTAGGGATTTTTTTTTTCGATAACTGGATGATTATCTTCATTGTTGGCTAGAAAATCATATAATTAATGAATCGTCGGTCAACCAAGACCGGTGACGAGAATCTTCACAGATTACTGAACATAGTTTCATTTTAAAATGACCCTTTTTGAGTGCGATAGTCTTCTCTGAGACGATAGGCTTTTGGAGAACTTCAGTACGAAAATAACATACAATTTCTTGGTAAAAAAATAGTTTAAACACTTCGCAATAGTCCACGTCATCACGTTGGAGTGACGAGGAACTATAGTCCTTTGAGTTTTATTCTCGTATTGCAGTCGCCGTCTACACCGCAACTACGAGGTGTCTGGCAGCGAAAAGCCACGGAAACCCGCCACGCCCTCACGGACAAGGAGGTGGCAGCAGTCAACTGTCAGTTGTTTTGACACCTCAGAGTCTTAGGGAAGACTGTCACTAAACATATTCCTGTTATTCAGCCAAATAGCAATTTGGCAAACAGCTGGCGTGTCAGAAAAGTGACAGAAGTGGCAAGTTCACAATGAATTTGCACTTTACCTGCGCTCGGTGTAACTCGTACACCTTCTTTTGTTCAACCGTATGACACAGCTCGATTAAACCACATAGCACTATCTCAATAACTTTACTCATGGGTAACTTCATGAGATGCATAGATTACTAGCAGGCCTGGTGACAAACGACAAAACTCATTGTTTCACCTTTTTCCAATCTCAAAAAGCCGGTTACACAACTTTAATGGTGTAGAAACCTCATCAAAGAAGTTTGACTAGAAAAATAAAACTTTTAGCCGCTCTTCTGGCACCCCGGACGCCTTCGATAATCTTGGATGACAGTCCACCCCGACCGAAGCCGAAAGCAAAGACCGCAGAGGTTGGTTACAGAACATAAAGAAACGTAAATATAATTATTGGTTCACACATTCATAAATCGAATGTGAAGATATTAATTGGCGCATCTCACTGATTTGGTATGATCTTTAAAGCCGTGTGTCAACTGATCTACCAGGTACGGTCACAAATCTGGTAGATGGCAGAGCTTCTAGCAGAACAGTTCAAAAACGCAACGTAACTTGTATATAAGAAATGGTGATAGAATCGGCTTCAGCATTTGTGTAATAACTCCAGATTTCTGTGATATATTTAGTAAGTGTAGAAATGGACAGTAGTGATTTCAGATAGATCGGAATCGCACAGTTCACGGAGGAAAGTCGAAATGGTCCTGGAAAACACCGAACAAGGGAAAGTTGTAGTGACTGTCTCAAGACGAGTCAATTTGGAAAAAGGAGTGAAACTATATCGCTCAACGCTTTAAGAGACCTGATTACGAAAAACTTAGATATACTAGTTATCCGGATGCTCGAATAGTTTAAATTGAATTTCCGAAAGGTTTTGTGATGTTAAGATAGAATCATTCCATTCTACAAAGGTTCCTCAGTTGTGTTACTTTTAATACGAGTATTGTGGTGCTTTGATAAATGTCCGTATTTTCAGTTGTTGTTTTGTCACAGGAGAAACAGGTGGATTTCTTCTGCAATAGAGCCTTCCATGGTTTTCTTTTGTAGTAAATCCTCGGTTATTCTGGAAATTTCCAAAAAGGAACCTTTTTTTTTACAAAAGTAACCTAAATCTACATTCTAGAAAGTGAAAGTCGTACACAACCCTATCTTTACTGGTCTGGTCTATTTGGTAGTAGAAATGTTGGTTCATTTTGCTGTGACTTCTCCATGCAAAAGAAATCTGATTGTACCTCAGGATGTATTCTTACCGATATTTATAACAATGTATACCTTATAATATGTTTTATGTTATAATATATACTAATAATAAATATATTATTTATATAAATAGTGCTCCTCATTTTTTGGTCTCGTCGCTCTTAAATACAGTAACTTTCGTTCAAATATTGGCCGGCTGCCAACTCAATTTCAGATTATCATGTTGTCCGGGCCACTCCGCGTTTATCATGCTCTCTCGTTGCGCGCGAGTTCTCTGGGATATAAAATACTTCTTGCTCTGTTGCCAGTGTTGTTTATGTTGTCGTAGTGCACGGTGCTCTCTCAAAATAGAAAATCTTTACCACTTACCCGTGACATGTTTTTTGTTATTCCACAGCGAATCGAATCGATTATTTATCACCTACCTTTCTCTTTCGTTCGTTTTTCGGCCTGATTCATCTGTAAACAATGTTGGTGCAGCACCAAAAATGCTTCTCCATGTTCGATAAAAAATGTCAAGATCAAGTTTTTTTGTCAGGGTCTTCCCCGAAAAGTCTACTTTCGTTAAGTTATACATTTCCGTTTTCTCTCCACACTATAATTCCGCGCGCATTCCATTTTCTTGTTTACATTTACGAAAAAAAAAATATTATAGTACGCGATCGGTAGGCTGAGGCAACCTATTGTACACACTCAAATGAATTGCGTTTTGGGGAGAACTCACTGTTATGTGGTTTGACGTGTGTTGCCTTTTTCTCATGTCGATGTCTGTTCGCCTACATCTTCAATTCTATGTTTTTTTTTCAGGAATTAATTGAATCAAACCAAAAATGGAAGCACAAATCGGTCTTCTCAAGCAATTTGTGACCGCCGTCAAGGCAAACTCTGACATTCTGCACGATCCCAAGTTCTCTTTCTTCAAGGAATATTTGGAGAGGTGAGTATTGCCCTTTAGCTTAGTTAGGACGTTAGGAGGTTTTCGACAACGAAGCGATGTCGTTGTCCTTAGATTCGGTGACAACCCGTCTTCGCACGTCGCATGTGCGATAACTCTGTCCCCCAACATACATGTACAAATACAACTCATCCCAATTCCTTACTCACAAAATAAGCCGAAAACTGACTGGGGTTGAAAAGCAAATCACTTTTCGTCATTGTTGTATGCAAATGAACAATAACACGTTCAAAAAATCGCCCTTTCGCATATAAGAAACAATACAAGAACTGTCTGAAAATTGCGATAATTGTTGCAAAATATCGGGCTTCCTAGTTATATAATTTTCTGCCGCCTTCAGTAAAAAAATTTAACTGGTCACAGCTTTTCTTGTAAGATTTAGCTAATTCCGGCAATTTTTGAGCTAGTGACAAGTTTTTGCAAGCGACGGAGACTTGTCCGTAGCCGGTTTGGTTGTTCAGTAATTGTTCGGAGAGGCTGGAAAGAGTGCTGAAGGGGTCAAGGGAAACTAATATGCCTTATTCAGTTTCAACAGATGCACTTATCAGCGTACGGTGCACACATTTCAGTCTGATTTGGCCAGCACTATGTTATTTTATGTTTAGACACCCTGGATACCTAAACTATCTATCGTTCTTCTCTGTGAGATTCTCCGATTCAAGCGGTTAGCGGTCAAACATCAACGTATCTATATGGGGTTTGATTGAAATAACCTTTTTTAGTCTCGGAGCTACTCTTCCGCCCAAGCAGGAGAAGGCCGCTCCTCAAGCAGCAGCCGAAGAGCCAATGCAAGAGTCGTCCCAAGCATCTCCCCAGGCAGAAGAACCAATGGAGGAGGTCTGTACTTTCCCTTGCAGTTTGTTTCTTAGGTATTGGGTATCTCTGAAATTCACAGCCCGCCCAAGGATTCAATGAACATCAGGTTGTTTTGCCAGTCAGATTAGACTGCGAATGGTAATTCACAATTTCTTATGCTCAGTCAAGTATACTCCATATATGATTCAGACAAACGGAAAACTGGTATGATTGTTCAGCAAAATTTAAAATAGGGTATACTGCCACCTTTTCGCGAAACCTGACCTGGGCAAATCGTTTTTTTTTTCACCCAAAGTTAAAAATGCGAGGTGTTCAATCTAAAAGCAGATCATCACTGACGAACAGTCACATCTGGTTGATGCGAGAGTTAATGTGGTTATCCTCCGCAGTATTTGAGAAAAAAATGGCCAACCAACAGACGACTTGCTTAGATCTCGGATAGCCAGCATGCTTTATTCTTCTTCGGCTTCATTTTTCGTCTTATTTTCAGGAGCCCGCTATTCCCATGCCGGAAATCGATAATTCCGGTGTGATTGAGCCTGATTCAGGTGCCGACCTCCCAATGGGCGAGGAAGGAAAAGAGGTGAAATTTCTTTATTACATAAAATTTAGCAATCGAAACTTGGTTGCGTATTTTTAAACGCTTTGGCTGGCAGTCAGAACATCACGTTTTCACGAATCCTTAAATCGTGCTTAGTGCTTCATTTTTTGTAGAAAGGGGCACTTTGTTGATTCTGATTTTTAGTCTAGTCGTGTAACTGATTTCCATCACGAATAGGAGAATCGAGCGATTCTCATAATTTTTGGTGGTAATTCGAATTCTGTCCTGCTAGTTGTTTCCTTGATAGTTCCTATAGTATTCGAGAACATGTAATTTATTTTGCAGGTGAGCGAAGAGGATTTGGAGAAGGCCAACGAGGAGAGAGACAATGCCATGTCCGCGTTCTCTGAGGGTATGTTTCTGGTTTATAATTTGGTTGAAGCCATTGAATTGCATGTCTCATTCCAGCACCAGCTTTGCTCAAACTCTGAAGTTGAACTATCTAAAGTTTAGGACTACTGAAAGCTCACCGACAACCGAAGTTTGTAGTGAACCGCTGTAGATAAACATTTATTTATGTCCAATTTGGTGGCATAATGGGGAAGAAATTCTCATCAATATGGCAGCAATGTCTGTATGTTCTTCAATAAGAAACTCGTCTAAAAATTATATGAAAAATAGAGTAATTTCATCAAGATCGAAGAAATTAAACTTTTCTTAAAATTTCTTAATTGTCACGACATGTCTCCAGCCAATATAAACTGCTGTTTGGCAGTTATATAGACTTTATTACTGTTTTCCTCGTGCAACTTGACTCTGACTGTTTAGGTAACTTCGACAAAGCCGTCGAACACTTCACTACTGCGATCACTCTCAATCCTGGATCAGCCATCCTCCACGCAAAGCGGGCCAAGTACGCACCTCTCAGATGTTGTCGAGTTCATATTTCTGTTTGTTGTGGTTGATACCTAATGTTTGCTGTCGTTTGAATGTTGTGTGGATATTTCAAATTGCAATATCACAGTCTTAGTAATCTTCTGTTTCTTGACAATTTTCTACATTCTAACCTCATGTCAATATTTCGTAAGTTGAGCGCATATTCAGTGCTCTTCTGAAGCTGAAGCGCCCGGTTGCTGCTATCATCGATTGTGACAAGGCCATCAAGATCAACCCTGACTCCGCCCAGGGATACAAGTTCAGAGGAAGAGCTAACAGGTAGAGTTCGCGATTACTCAAGGAAGTTTGACCAACATGCCATCTGTCATGACGAAGATGCTCATTTCGTCGTTAGATAAGCATAGGTCAATTTTGGCCGTGCGACTTGTGCGAAGTGCGACCGTACAATGGTCTATACATTTATCATTTCAACTATTGTGCCAATGGGGAGTTTGGGATCGATCTAACGAATTTAAGTTAATGATGCCCTGGATGGTATATGACTTTCAGGTGAGTTTTCTAGAAAGCCAACGGGTATTCTCTAACTGAATACTTTGGGTAGTCGATCTGGTAATCCTAATCAAACGTGTGTTCGGAGCGTAGCGTTTTGAGCAAATCATAGCAATAGTTGCTTCTTGTTTGTATGGAGAACGGGGTTTTTGCCGTTGTTTCTGTCCGTATTCTGTTATTTATTTCGTTCAGGCTTCTCGGAAAATGGGTGGAAGCTCACACCGATCTTGCCATGGCTTGCAAGCTGGACTACGATGACACTGCCAATGAGTGGCTGAAGGAAACTGACGTTAACGTTGGTTTGATTTTTCCAATATTCATAATAATGCACGTCTCTTTGTTTTTCGAAATTTTACAAACAACATGTTTTGTGAAAATTCATTTTAGTGAGCACAAGCTATAACAACTTGGCTAAAAGATGGCAAGCGATGCCACTGAATATGAAATGGAGATGGGGGTCTAGGTTCTAAAATGTAGCCGATCTCCAGTGGTTCACCGGGACCGGCTTACATAATTATAAAAAAGGAACTAAAGGATGTTAAAATGTTATGGGGAAAAGTCATTAAAAGTTGAGAGGATAAAATATTAAAAGTTGGGGGGGGGGGGGGATTAGACATTAAAATGTTTAGGGCATTAGACAATAACCGTAGACGAAGATCACTCTTTCTTCTTCCGGCAAAGGCGACGACCATTCGGACCCATCGGAGCTTTCTCCTGAAGTTTCCCATAAATAATGAACAATTGGTTGGCTCACGGTATCGAATTGGGCGGTAATGTTTGTATTTCTTTACGGTAAGAATAAGATAGTATTGATCGAAAGATAAATTCTACTCATGAGCTCGAATAGTTACATCAGTTTCCAATGTCACTAACTTTTGTATTTTTTAAACACACTCACCTTGATTGGTAGTCCTAGTTGCTCCCTGCAGGAAAGATAATATTTATGGCATTTGGTGCGCAAATGACTGCTTGTTTGCCGTGCCATACTGCCACTGTGATCCTCCTTCTTTGCTCTGGGTTTGATTGATCCATAACACGATCTTCTGTATTTACAATCTAGCTTCTGGTCAACATCAAGATGCGTTTGGTGATCTTCCAAATCAGCCATGTTCATGTCCTGAAACAATAGGTTAGGTGTGACCGTTTCTCAGAAGAGGCCCGGAGTAATAGTTCTACAAGAGATCTTAATGTTGTGGGAAACTGGAGTGCGAGGGGAGTGCCCACGCAGAATCAGTTATATTTCATGACACGTTGAAAGTGGAACTTTTTTTTTCAAAAAGTAAATGTTAATGTTACCCACCCTTTTCTCTTCTTTTCTTTCGTCTTCATCATCTTCCTTCTCTTCCGAACTGTCTTCAGTCTTACTGTCCGGAGCTGCTTTGTGTTCCTTCGCAACTGTTTTGATGGTTGGTTTGCGGGCTTCTTCGGTGACGGTTACCTGGTCGATGCCATCATCAATACCCATCTCCTCATAGCACGATTTGCGGTATTTGCACAGAAGTTTCCTGGACGAGCCTGATGTGATCTCCTTGAATGACGGCTTCTCTGCATCTCGACTGATAGTTCCCGCGGTGATGTCGGGTAGAATGCCAGTTTCGTAGCACGATTTTCGATATTTGCAGTCCAGCTTCTCGCCTGATTCTGATTTGGACGCGCCTGCCTCCTTCTCGAATTCACTGTCCACGTGTTTATTGAAGCTGGAAAACAGGGTTTCGACAGTCTGCTCAACCAGGGGCTTCTCTCCGCTCTCGTAGCACGATTTTCTGTACTTGCAGTAGTCTCGCTTCTTCTGTCTGTGAGTGAGATCATCTACATTTTCATCCTCTGCCTCAACAGGTTTCTCTTCCGCAACCGGAGTCTCAACAGGCAGTACTTTCTCTTTTTTGTTCTTCTTGCTGGATTTCTTCTCTTTCTTCTTCTCATGGCGCTCTTCCTGTTTGTCCTCTTTAGGGATTTCCATCTGGACGATTGGTGTGTCAATCACCTTCTCTGTTTCTTCTTCTTTCGGTTCTTCTACGACCGCTGGTATGTCTTCTTTTACAGCTTTAGCGTGCTTCTTGGTCTTCTTCTTTTTAGGAACAACTGGAGGTATGTCATGTTCTTCTGGTTTTTCATCGTCTTTGTTCATCTTCTCCTCATCCTTTTCCATTGGTTGAGATTCTTCAACCACTTTTTCCAATGGCTGAGATTCTTCTTGTTCTGCTCCAGCTGGTTTAGCAATATCCTCTTCACTTTTAGGCTGTCTTGACTTCTTTCCTTTCTTCTTCACAATGACGACAGGCTCTGCTTCATCTTCCATGGAAACGTCAGCGGTTTTCGTTGGCTTGATCTTTTTAGGTGTCTTTGGGCGATTCTCACGATCTACTCTACCTCTCATACGTCTGCGAAGTTTGGCACGGCGCAGCATTTTCTTGTGTGCCTCCTTTTCTGCTACTCTTCGTTGTCTGATGTTGCGCACAGTATCCACCGTGGCTGAATCAGCGATTTCCTTATAGCAGGACTTTCTGTATTTGCACAGATTTTTCAGGTCGTGTATATTAGATGGAATCACAGTGCTCGCTTCCTTCGCAATTACAATTTCTGGGGACTGGTCGATTTCTGGTAGAACTCCGGTCTCATAACACGATTTGCGATATTTGCATCTCTCCTGTAATGTCAGTTTTCTTGTCTCCACTACCTCTGGCAGCGCGGCAAGGTCATCGAACGTGTTCAGAAGAATGTATTCCTCAATCACCGGTTTCACTCCTGTCGTGTAGCAGCTTTTGCGATATTTGCAGTAGAATTTTTGTTCGTCTTCTTCCATGTCCTTGAAATCTACTTCAACTTCCTCTTCTTTTTGGTCTTTTTCACCTTCGGTGAAGAAAGAGAATGATTTCCAGGTGTCATTTATATCAGGTACAGTTCCAGTCTCGTAGCAACTTTTGCGATATTTGCAATGTAGTTTTTCATTCAGTTTTTCTTCGATATCATGCAATTTTCTTTCGACGATGATTGATTGGGACAGTGGACGGGCAGCCGCGCGTTCTTCAGCTGCACGCATTTTTTCCATATTCTTCTCCGCGATCTCCTTGAGTGTTCGTTTTCTGCCCTTTGCTGGAACTGCGTCAGTCTCGGAGCCCACATTTCCATTCATCTTCTCGAGGTCTTTCTCGCTTATCGGTATGTTCTTATCCTTGTAACAGCTAGTGCGATACTTGCAACTGAGCTTGCGGGCTGTTATTTCGGTGTCCTCGTCCATATCATCGGGAATGCCGTCTCCATCAGAGTCGTTTTCATCCTCATTGTCAGACGCAACTTCATTCGAGGACGACCAAAAGCTGAAGTCGGACGCTATTTCCGGTCTCTCGCCAGTCTCATAGCAGCTCTTGCGGTATTTACACTGCAACTTCTTGCCCAAACTCTTCTTAACATCCTCGTTGCTTTCTCTGTGCGCTGCAGTCTGAGTTTCGTGTTCTTCATCGGTCTCGTCATCATCTTCCTCCACTGCTTCTTCTTCAACTTCAATCTGTAAATTTAAAATGTAATTTTCATTGCTGTATCTTTGCAAGCCTAAATTGAACACCTCATTGATTTAATTTCGGTTGCAAGTATTTTACCTTACCTCAACTTGTTTCTTCTTCTGTTTCTTGTCAGCTTTTGCTGCTGAAGCGAAGATGTGTGGCCAGAACGGCCTGGGCTGATGTTCTTGCCAGTCTGCTCTCACTAGTTCGTCGCCAATGCGCAGTTCCGCGAGGTCAATGATCCCCCTGAAAATTATCGGATATCAGTTTGATAAGTAAGCAACGATGTTGTATCTACTTCTGTGATTTCATCATTCATTTTCAACCGTTGTAGTTGAAACATTCTGTTTTGTAGTCCCAGTCGACTGACCTGATATGATGGGGATCGAATTGATCACATAGATATGCCGTATTTGGAGATCCAATTTCCGCTTGGGCTTGCGCCCAGCAGACTGCTCCTTTGTTGAGCAGAGCTTGAGTTTGTATGGTGCCTTCCCCTGAAAATTTTAACTGCCTCATCCATTACTAATTTTCGAAAGTGGGAATGATTTATATTTTCATAAACCGCTGTGCGCTAGCGAGAGGGCACACCGAGATAAAAGTGCTCGTTAGTATGCGAGCTAAGGGAATTTCCGGCGAATGTTCTTTCAAGAAAGGAAGTATTTGATTCTATATATTCGAGAAAACATAAGTAAGTTTTAATGCAGACAAGGGGATCATTTTGCGCTCTTCTTGTGAAAAGAAAATGAATATGGTCATTTTACAATAAATTCATTTCCTTTACCTGCTCTATCCAAAATGGGGCGTGTGAAAAACTCACCAATCTCAATGAGCAGAAGCTCTTGATCTTTTTTGATGTAGTCATAGAACACTTGGATATGGTCGAGGCTCATCTGATCCGTCCCAAGGCGTGAAATGACCAAGGAAGTGAAGTTTCCTTGTACTTGCGTCGTGTGAAATTGTGACACAAGCTCATGACTCTCTCTTGTTTTGCCTTCAAATGGCTTAGTCACGAACTCCAGGAAGTCGGCATCTCCGCCTGGAATCATCGGGGCATGTTTGTGGAGCTCAGCTTTTATTAAATTGAAATTATTAAACAAATCAGTATATGATGGCTGTGATTGATTGTATTATTCACATGCGCGCTTGTGAGAGTTTTAGACCTATTTGGAACTAGGGTTATGGGTAGTGGAAAGTCGAACCACATATTAGTGTAATTGGTTGTTTGTTTGTGTTGAGATAAAGACTAGCTTGATCATTGATTATTCGCTCATTCATCACTCATGGTTTGTGAGCGGCGGCGAATAGTGGGTTGCATCGCATCTTTTGCATTATTACAACAGGATCAACGTTTTGCCGAGGGCGCACATGGGAATATCTAGGTGTAGAGTTTCTAAGCAGTAGCATAGTGCATTAAACACGAATGATAAATTACAATTACATTTACACTTCTAGCCTTGACTTGTCAAGTTCGAAGTTTTTTCATATCTTACTACTCTGGGTCGGTCAGAGGAAAAATCAATCATTCATCCATTTTCTAGAAAAGCTATATGCTGTTAAGAGTTCATAAATCTAAGTTCGAAGATGAGCATACCATACTTTGATAATCTGGGTGATTGGCCGGAAAAGTTGAGAAAACGTCGTGCAATTATGCCAGAAACAACTATATGCGAACTCATGAAACTGGACGAAATACGTGTTTTCTGGCTGTGGAATTGTTACTGAAACCTCGACAAGTGAATTACAAGTGTATTTCTCAGAGTGGATAGTATAATGCTGGTGTTCGCAGTTAACTGACCTCCGTTCCCGAGTAAATTATCGTAGTCGGGAATGAGCTGTCGTGCCAGTCGATATTTGTAGATGTTGTTACTCGAATGTCCGGCGATCAGCAATGTGCTTGCTAAAACTTGTGCTTGTTTCAATTTATTAGCAATACAATCTCAAAATAATTATATCGTAGATTGTGATAGCGTTGAATAGTACAACAGTTGGTATATGTATAAAAATGGTTACCTGCGGTTGAGCCGGCCAGCGACAGCAGTAGAATAAGTAGTAATAGGTTCGAGTTCGTAGTCATATTCGTATCTGCGACGTGGCGATTAGCTTCGCGACATGTCTCGCACTGTGCTGGAAGGCAGCTGTCTTGGGGGTTCGAAAAGCCTCGGGGCCCGCTCCGCCTTTTGCTCGTTTCGAAGGAAACAATCACAGCTGCTGGCGGGAAGTTAACAGCGCGAGCGACTTGTTTTTGTCGGAAGAGTAGCTCATCCGGCCACTGGGTTTCATAATGCATGGATAACGTCTGGCAGTTATGCCCGGCAGCCGATAAATTTGTACTAGGAGAAGTTTTCGGGTTCAGGTGCATGTAATTAGCCCGAATTATTGGTTAGCTGGTAGCCCAACAATACAGTGTGAATATAGAAAATGAGTCCCAGAGAACTGAACTGACTGTCTGTCATTCAACAGCCAGTGAAAACTGAAAATCAGAAATGTCTGAGATCAGTTTAAGGTATGATATGATCTAGTAACTAGAATCAGAATAATGTCAATTGCGCAGTAATATCAGTAGATTGGGTCTGTTGTAGAGCCCAAAATATACCAGCCGAGTGTCAGGTTGGTAGTAGTTGAAATGGTTGTCATTATTTGTGTTAGGCGGCCTCATCGAGAGATATGAAATCAACCAGATTGTTTCTCCTTGCCCTCACCTCTTTTGTATTCGTATTGCTCCCCTTGTTTGTTGATAATCGAAATATCATCAATTTTTTGTGAGCTGCCTAAAGTGCCGAAAAATTCGTCGGGAAGCGGTGTCTCTTTAAAACGCAACACTTATTTCTATGGGAAGAGTTTGGCGTGTAGCATCTCGGAAGAATGAATATTTTATAGATTTACCTATTATGATTAAACTTGATAATCATAGGTTCACCTATGATTATCAAGTCATCATAGTTGTATACTGGTAGTGTTCACAAACTCGCGTTCGGCAAATTGTGGAATTCGCTCGGCCTTGTTTATTCGACCTATAGGTTTACGTTCCCACAATTTGTTTGCATAGGGTTGGCTGTGCTCAATGGAGTTTGTGGTTCGAAATTAATGCGGTACAAGCCGATTGGTATTTAATTTTTTTAAACGTATGATTTGTTCTGGAAACATTTCAGGAATTTCGAGAAAATAGTGTCTGTTATAATGTTCTCCGATTCGTGCTTTTAATTCGCCCAGTGGTTATTCACTAAGTTCAATATAATTCGGGTGGTTATACTTTCAATGTTTGAGATGGATCACAGGACTCGCCCTCTTGTTGGTGCCGATCTTGAGTACTTGTGTACACAAAAAATAAATGTGATCTCCTAGTTTTGATGATGTCACAAAATTCCAATCTCTGCAAAGTTTTTGAGATCCGTTATTTTTCAGAACAACATATATCAATATTATATTATTCGATAGATTTCTCAGCCTGTTTAATTGACATGTTGTTTTCAGGCGAAGAAGCTTCTCGAGTACAACCGTGCGGTTCAGCGTCAAAATGAGGAGCGTGAGTTGAAAGAGCGTCGCGAGAGAGTCCGCAAAGCTCAGGAGGCCAACAAAAAGGCCGCTGAAGAAGCTGCCAAGGTGTGTTCTAGGGTTCCGAGACAAGCTAAACTTATAATACTGTTGTGTGTAAAAATTCATGTGTTCCCTTATGAAAGTGTTGTCATTTTCAGCGTCTGTTCATCATTTACCTAAGGAGAAGTATAAATTTTGACCTTCACGTAATGGATTTCTAGGCAGCTGAGGAGGAGGGTCCTGATTTCGGTGATATGGGTGGAATGCCTGGAGCTGGTGGTATGGGAGGCTTTGCCGACATCTTCAATGATCCCGAGGTTGCTGCCGCTATGCAAGATCCTGAGGTAAGAGAGAGAGAGCCGTTTTATTTTGTTTCATTCTCCATGTTCTTGGACTGTTTAATGAAATCTCTATTATATATTTCCAGGTTATGCCCGCTTTCCTCGACATCATGAACAATCCCGCCAATCTGATGAAATACATGAACAATCCCAAGATCATGAAGCTGATCTCGAAGATGAAGGGAATGCCCGGTTAGTTACAGTACAAGTTTTATAGGTGGTTCAGTTTAACTAACCAAGGATATATTTTATTCTCTAAATTGAAGAGTTCACACCAACTCCCGAGCTTTCCCACCTGTGTATACTGGGGACTGCGATTTTTTTTTGGGCAAGCTGTTCATGTTACGAATATGTTCAGGTATGGGAATGGGAGGCGCCGCCCCCGGTGGCTGTCCCATGGGCGAGGAGTGTGGTGACGAGTCTTGTGGATCTGCCCCAACTGGTGCCGCTCCCCCACCGCCTCCCACCAAGGCCCCCGAGCCTGATCTTGATTGAGTGTTCTTCATTCACTATGTTCTATATGTTTATCACGTTATATCTAGTGATCCCGTTGCATGTCCGGCTATTCATACTTGTATCTCCTATAGTCTGCACGTAATAAAGGTATATTTAACATGTAACAGTTTTCGCTTGAGCATAATACATTTATCACACGTAAACAACTTGAAGAATCAACAGTCACAGCTTGCAAAATATCATGTTAGATTGACGTCGGTTTCAGATTGACGATCTCTAGCTGAAAATAACATGATGAGTGAACAGATGGAAACAAACTACAAATCTGTTGAACTTGCAAACATAGCTACAATTTGTGTGGCATTGATATACCTCCGACTTGACAGATGGTTCAATTCCCATAGTTTTACAGAGGAAGAAGTAGGTGGCCTCGGTGCTCTTGCGGACAGCCTCTGGTCCGCGGAAGCCGTGTCCCTCATCTGAAATATGACAACATACCGCGCAATCAATTAAATAATCTGCAGTAATCATATTGGTTCTTTCGGTGGCCAACTTACTGTCGAAGAGCATGAGAGCGGTCGCAATTCCCTTTGCCCGCAGTTTCTCGTACATGTCGATGCTCTGTCCCACTGGCACCACAGTGTCCTCCTTTCCGTGGATGAAGGCAATCGGAACGCGGAGGCCGTCGATGTGATTAACCGGACTCCTCTCCTGGAAATATTCACAACTATCCGCTGATTGTCTAGTCTGGTTGGTGGTTCTTGAATCCTATATTTTCTAGTCGAAACTCCATTCGGAATGTTTTTCTAATGGCGTTAATCTCTAATCCACTCTGCTTTGCTTGAACATAAATAATGCAAAATGAACCTCGTAAATATGTCTCTCCTCGGGCCATTTTCCAATCAGTGCCTCATTATATCCACGCTCGAACTTGTGTGTGTCCTGAAAAAAGAGGTTAGTGAGAGCTGTGAAATGGTTAGTGACAGCTATTGATACAACTTTACTCCTCGCAGAGAATTGGTTGCGTGCTGGTATGTTGTAGTGAACATGGAGAATCACCTTAATTCAAATTTCCCTGACACCCTAATACCTCTAAGAACCGCCAAAAGCTTCTAATTGTATACTGTAAAAGTCCGCGTGGGTATGAAACCGAGTATACCTTGACCAAGCCCTCTAAATCGCCAACACCGTAGATGGAGACGGCTGCCTTGAACACATCAGACGCAATGAGAGCGCTTAGCACCAGGAATCTACAAAATGCGAGTTAAAATATAGAATTCCTGAGGTTACGTCACGTTACGTTAGTACTACGCAAATGTCTCTTTTTTAGTTTACTTTGAATACAATACAATATTATGATGTAGAGAAGGAAAATTGCTTCTGGTATCACGGAAGTTGAATGCATTCAATTTTTCACATGAGTTCTGTTCCGGTTATATGGCACAAAACCTTTTCTGAAAATTTAAGGTATTCCCTTGAATTGAGAAAAAATATTTTTCCGAAATTTTACCAATGTCTGTCAACTAACCCTCCAGCCGAACTGCCTCTGATACACACTTTCTCGGAATCGACCAGTCCCTTCTCGATCAGGGCCTTGGCAGCATTCACCATGTCGTTTCTATCCACAATACCCCAATTTCCTTTCAATCTGTAAATTAAACGGACTTGAATTGTTCTGATTAATTCTAACTCAAATCTAAACAACTTTGGCCTTTCAACCAAAAACCTTATTTGTTCTAAACATCGAAGTTGCATAGACATAGAATGACGCTCTATGCAAACCGAACAGTTTTTATGGGAGTTACCAAATTTGAGTTGTAGTTGTTCGCTTGAACAAGGTGGGAACTTCAAAACACTCCAGAATTGCACAGGTATGAAACTGTGAATACATCAAACAAATTGATCATGTGCCTCCGTCGTATCTAGCACGACCTGTATTAGACTACTTGAACAAATTGCACAAATGGTGAAACAAAATCGATAAACTGACGCGTTTCTGAACTCTGATCCGAATCCAGTGGATCCGCGATAGTTGACATCGAAAATGGCGAATCCGCGGGAGGTGAAGAACTGCTTCTTGAGGTCGAGTGAGGGGAAGGCGGGGGCAGTGGGACCCGAATGACCCAACATCAACACCGGTGGAAGGGTACCCGACGGGGCTGAGAAGGCACGGTTCTGGATAATTGTTGATCATCAATCGAAACACATTATCATTTATAGTCACGACACAATATCTATTAGTGGTTGAGACACATTATTGCTTGATCTCATTTTCTTTCATGATTGAAACTGATATGTTCCAAAACAACAAGTGATAACCACTCCAAATCGCCATTTCTTCAGCTGCTAAAAAAATCAAACTACCAAACAACATATCAAATACTCTATTACCTTGGGTGTGTAGTAATACCCAGATACGGTCACACCGTCAGAGACGAACTCGACCGTTTCCGGCTCGGAAATATCGAACTGGGCAATCTCGGAATCGTCGAGAGCGGTGCGGATGACACTCACAGCGTCCGACTGCAATCGATCAATAAAACACTTCAGGAACTACGACAGTACTGTTATTTTTTCAGCGGAAAACTATTTCGGGGGCGTCTAACGTGACTGGGTCGTATTCGAATTATGCAGACCACGTGCTGTACTGCTTTTCAGAACAAACAATGCCAAACAAAAAAAGGTAAGGGTTACAATAAGTCAATGCCCACCTCTCCACTTGAGCTGGTCTCAATCCTTAGAATACACGATCCCTTCACGGGTCCACTGGCAATACAGTATACTGTATTGGAGGACGTAATTGACAGATGAGAGAAGATGGAGTAGCCAGGAGTCGCGACTTCGCGAACAGCGTCACCCTGTCGTAGCATTAGACGACCACCCACGTTCATTATCTGAAAATAGAGAATTCATATTAGGACTTCAATTCCTTCCGAGAAAAACTTTTCTGGCAACTCTCGGCTGTTCCACAAAGTCAACAATTCCGACGTGCGTTTTCGCATGGATCAAAAATACAACTCATTTGTAATTGCATAACATTGTTGGCGCCCTAAGAAAGAAGAGCCTACACGACTATTTCGTTCTGGTTTATAGTTTGATCGCACCGCGGACGGGACAAAACTAGAAAAAAGTTATGATTGTGTCAAAAGCTACCACCATGAAAAGGTCTTTCTACTCACAACACAATTAGCGTTGGCCGCATATGGTCGATCGCCGAACTGCCAGAGAGGGTAGCCGATCTCTCGTTCTACTGGATACACATTCTGCTCGGCGGCTGAATTTGAATTGAGTACATACAAACAAACTTTAAGAATAAGATAAAATACATTCTGATTTCCAATTTCATTTTTTATCTTTCTGAATTCCGAGTGACCACTACTCGCGAATTGGTTTTCCAGCACCGTACGTATGATTTGACATCTCCGCCGGACCGTAATACTTACAAAGACCGGTCATCAAACTTCGATCACACTCTCACAAACCGAATATGTGTTCACGCACCGTCTTTATTGGTGTCCAATTTGTAAACGTTCCAAAAGTTATTGGAATCATTCACCACGTAAAGTGTGCCATCTGGGGACCAGCTGGGGCAGTAGTAATTCACCTAAACAAAAATCACTGTTCAACAAATACTGTATAAAAAAGGTATTGTCACAAAATTATTCCCAATTTGAGAGTTCCAACACTAGTTTCTACTTGAGACTTTTGAGAACGGTTCAACCTGAAGAACAAAACCTTTGAAATTTTTTTAAGCTGTTTTGATGATTAACACTCATTGGCGTACACACATTCTTTCCCACGCCGCTCTTCATTGTCGTCTCATTGCTGACAGTCCCATCTTCATTCACGACAGCCATATGGATTGAGGTCTCGTCCCAGGGCTGAAACGAACCTTGTTAAGTTTGGTACTATTAGTTAAACTATCTTCAAAGTATTTGTCGTCAATCACTTGATAAACCCTGAATAAACTGCTAAATGCATTCTATTCTCAAATTCTTAACCAACCAAACACGCCTAGGTTATGGTGTAATTGTATGTGAGCTCATTCAGATGCAGCCAGGATTTATCCAGAGACTAGGTTCGAAACAGAGGGGAATTGTGTCAGTTCAATGGTGTGTGAACTTACAGCTATTCTAACTGAGAAAACTTTTGAAAAGTTATTATACATAAATTACATCAAGGTAATCGAAAAATCCAAGACGAGTAATCAGAATATACTTAATGAAACCCAAATAGGCAAGTTGGATAACCAGGTATCAGATGGTTCGAGGGCCAACACTGAAATACAACTTCAAATGTACCATGTTGATGTGATTCCACTGCATCCAAACTATGCGGCTGGCATCAGGCGAAACGCGAGGTGCAGCGTAGAAATCGGCGCCACTTGCCTAAAAATAGCATTCCTATTCGTGAAATGAACCTGATTCATATCGTGGTCCGTTTGCTCAGATGTGACATATTTCTAGCCATAACTGTTATGCAGAATGAGTGACAGTCTATTACGTGCAGCCTGCAGTGTGGGGTGCTGCCAGACTCCTCATCATCGCAACATTACGAACATCCAGTGGTGAACTCATGGCCAATTCCACAAGGAACAGGGTATTTCGTTAACCCTAACCGGATTACCTGGTTAACCCTTTTTACGATGTATTTTGGGAAAAAATTGGGGGTTACCAAGTGGATAACAAAAGGGTCAACCAGGTAAAGGTAACCCGTTAATGGGTAACTGCTAGGGTTAACGAAACACCGGACTGAATAAAGAATTAGCCTAAACTCATAGAGCTCATACAAAAAACTCTGCAGCCTAAAACCACCTTCCACCTTCAAATAATAACTGATACCTTACTCTGATTAGCTGATTATGTATCACTTATTATGAGAAATATTCGTATAACGAGAACTTGCATCATGAAACTTACAATGACTTTCATTTCCTTAGTTTGGCGATGAATGGAAACCAGTCGATTTTCTGGATCAGCCTCCTTCGCCTGGTGCGACTCGTTCACACAGAAAATATGCGTTGAGGTGACTGAGAAGTCGGCGAACCTGATAATATACGTTGGGAAGGATTGTTTCCATTCGAACAAGTTCATTTTCCTTGACCTCCTATCACTCCTGGTTTCTCCGAATACATCAGATTTTATGACTTGGCCAACCAATTCACCAAATTCTTTGTCTCCTTATCGATTTCGACAATAGATAAGAAAAAAGGTAATCAAGTGAAATTATGGGGGGGGGGAGGTTGCAGAAAACATCCCCCCACTAAATACAGATAGAGAATGTAAAAACATCATTTCAAAGGGACGAATGTATGATAATTCGATTGGTACAGAGTCGCCAAATGTATTACACAGACTAAGACTGAGGGACGGAGACTGACTAACTTAGTTATACCTGAACACGCGTTCACTTCCATTTGCCAGTTGGACGGGTGGGGCTTCAGGAGTAGCCTGTTCGTACACCCCCTCTACCGTACTATAAACGATGGAGCCGTCGGCGGTACACACGAATGAGCCGCCTCCGTATTCATGAACTGAAACATTGACATAATGTAGGTTCAAAGCTCGATAAAGCAGTTCGTCTCATTTCTAACCGAAATTCTAACATATGCCACAACAGTGCCTTCCATTAGCCGTAAACACGCGTATGGTGGAAGCTGAACGCTGTTCTCAGCCCTTATAAAAGCATTATACGTGTAGTTTATGCCCCAAGAATATATTGCGTGAATACCGCCAGAGGTGACAGCTTTAGCTACCAGCTGCAAATCATACAAACACCCTGAGATCATACAAAAACCTTGAGCAACATTATAGCTTGTATGAATTTGATGTCCTATGGCTCAAAATGGCAAAGTAACATAATTCTTACCGCAGTTCTGCACCGACTGATCCGGAGCCCACCTGACTCGTTTCTGATCTTGTCCTTGGAAATACAACTCCCTTTTGCCGGTAGCCGCGCTCTGCTCCACCCAGAAGACACCATCTGATAACACACATTATGTTGGTGTACATTTGTTACTTTTCTCGGAACGAATTTCGGTCAAACATTATAAACTGGACAAAAGAAATTCCACGTGACTCTACCAAAGTGCACACTTTCAATAGTTGCACATGATGAATATGCATTGGAAATGTTGATGTAGGCAATATACTGAGTCGTTCCAAGTTCGCTCACCATCACTGGCCTGAATTTCACATATAGCCTTGCAGTTCCCCTTGGCAAATGTGGCAGGAGTAATTGGGCTGTCCCAGCTGCCGTAAGGAGCTACAGTTGCCATAGTTCGTAGTGAGCCGATTGGAAGAAACGAAAAAAATCGCTTTAAAATCTGAGAAAAGAACTATTAAGAGTAGTAATACGACCTTCACTCGTCTGCTGACATCGCTATCACCACTTATCAAATATATGTTTATAAATGACCACACCACTACAAACTACGAATGATGTACGTTCAAGGGGCAGATTGGAACGTGCGCAATAACGGCAGCTGTAGAACGTCTTTGTATACCTTCGACGATGGTTAAGAGTCAAGATCAAGCACGTTACGAACATGATGCACACGATAATAACAGCTGATACTCAGATTAAACAAAACAACATGAACATTTGTGAAAAAGAAGAAGTTTATACACAGTAAAAGTTCTTCGGAAAAATAACAAAATTAACCGGATCGAAAATGCGACGTAACAAACACGTAGAAATTAAAACTGGACACGAGACAATTAAATTACTAAACCTACATTATATGTCAAACTTGAAACGATAACAAAAACCACCTCAAGATACTAGAGTGTATACTAACTTAGAAAAACAACAATCTACTCGAATTTAATTCCTTGCGCCAATGGAAGATCATTACTGTAGTTGATTGTGCAGGTTGATCTGGAAAGAGAAGTAAATCAGAACATTCCAGAAACGACTGTTTGTGGTGTTCATCTAAGAAAACGAAGTGTTCATCTAAGAAACAAAACTGTAAAAAAATGGCTCAGTGTGTGTCCCAGATATTTGAAAACCAAATTGCCGCAAACTATGGTGATAAATGTAAGGCTAAAAGTACCTTCTCATGTATTGTCTCCAAGCATCAGATCCAGATTCGCGACCGCCACCAGTTTCCTTTTCTCCTCCGAAAGCTCCACCGATTTCGGCACCAGAGGTACCAATGTTCACATTCACAATACCACAGTCACTGCCCTTGGGTCTGTAAAAAAATTATGATACTGAAATCCTGAAATGAGCATAAAAATAATACACTCATGAAAATTGAGATTTTCTAACACAGCAGCTTATTATTCAAAACCTGTCAAGAGACAGCGAGCAAACTACAAACATAGTGGGACAAGATGAGATGACATCGCCACCCTTGGTTTGATCTGTCCTCTATTTCGAGCGGACATGTGTCTTGTTTCGTTGCCGGAAAACCCTGGCAAGGCAAGAGCTATATCAACAAACTAGATAGTGATATCAGCTACACTATAAGATATACGCCACTTACCCCATCCACTTGAAGACATTCTGGACATTGGTGGTGAACAGCGAGGAGCTGAGTCCTTGACTGACCTGTAACAACACAGACGTGTAAGAAACATCTCGAAGATGGGTACAGAAGGAAGTAAAACCTTTATCGGTTCCTCCGAGGCACTTTCAAAATACAGACTAGATTTATTCAAATGCAATAGAAATTAGGAGTGCTTATACACAAAATGTTAACTGCACCTACCGAGTTGTTAATCTTGATAGCCTCGTCGAGGTTACTGAACTTCAACACGTAGAGAATGGGGGCAAATGTCTCTCTCATGATGACTGGAGCATCGTATGGGAGTCCAGTTATGACGGTGGGAAGGACGAAGTTACCCTCACGCTCCACAACCTGAACAAGATAACTGTGATGAAAACAGCAAACGTCTAGTAAATATCGGTGAGTTATTGAATTTAAGAAAATTTTTGAACAAGATGGACTTCAAACAGAAATTCTGAGCTCAATTAAGACGTTCAACCTGAAGAAACCAAAAGTAACTCTTTGTTTCTCAATCATCTTTTGACTACTTGTTTCCCAATTGGATCCCTTCTGTCCTTAAACGGTAAACGAAGATTTCTTCAATAACTTTCCAAACTCTAACCTTTCCTCCGTATTCGACCTTGCCGCCGCTAGCGATAGCCTCGGCGACGGATGCCTGCAAATAGATTGTATCATTACCGGTTTTCAAAGAGATGACCACAAAAACAAAAAGGTTTTCTCGGACTGGGCAACATCAAAGGCGGAATTACCTTGTACTTCAGAACAGCTTGCTCGTTGTGAAGAGGACCGATGATGGTGTTGGCGTCAAGTGGATCTCCAATACGGTTCTCGAACTGAGCGTAGGCCTTGATGACACGTTCGATGACGGTGTCATAGACCTTCTCGTGAACCAGGATACGACGAGTAGACGTGCATCTAAAAATAACAATTCATATATCTGGATGTGATATGAATACACATAGTGCAGGTCACTAATATCACAACTAACTTAATCTGAAACACTGACCTTTGTCCAGCGGTACCAATGGCAGAGAAGACTGTAGCAGGGACAACCATGCTGAGATCGGCGTCATCATTGACAATGATGGCGTTGTTACCCCCGAGTTCCAGAAGGTGCTGGAAACAAGAATATTAGTAATCTTTCGAAGTGAACAATACAATGGGAAAAATAGGCGACTATTCACAACAAACCTTTCCGAAGCGGGCCTGAACCTGTTGTCCGACAATGCGACCAACTTCCGTGGATCCGGTGAAAGAAACGAGGTCGACATTCTTGTCCTGTACGAGGGCTTGTCCAACATCGGCCTTAAAAAGTAGTGTTTCCAGTGGTCAAAAGCAGATCAAAGCCGAAACACTATTATAAATAGAAACCCCCACTGGAGTGATGGCTGTGGGTATCAGTCTCGGTCAATTGATAAGCTTCGTCATTGTGATACGTAACCATATCCTAAATGCTCAGCGTTTTGAGAAAAACCCCCCTGTTTTTGGTCCGAAGATTTGGGCAAAGGGTTCTACATGGTAGTAAAAGGACATTCGTTGCCACCACCTTGCACTGACTTTGACACCACGCATCTACAGGTCTTTTACTAGATATTCGAAAACGGAGTAAAAAATCGAAAAACTGACTTCTCCACAGACAAGAGAGCACAGAGCTCCGGGCAAGTTGTTCTCGATGAGGACACTCTCGCAGATCCTGTAAACACAGACGTGAACTCGTGAACTCCTATACGCCTACACCCAAAATATTAAGGAGGGAAAGGATGTATGAATACACAGAGGCTGCAACGTGAGCTACGCTGAGCTATTTCGCTACCGTTCTTGTTATTCTGGACATTATTCGGATATTGCTGAACAATTTCAGATGTTCTTTCTAACCAGTATAATTCGATGATAACCTCAAACTTGAGTCTCAAAGTGATTACTTGGTGAGAGCGATAGCCGTGAGAGGTGTAGAAGGAGCTGGCTTCCAGATGGTGGCATTACCAGTGGCCATGGCGATAGCACTGTTCCATCCGAACACGGCACAGGGGAAGTTGAAGGCAGAGATGACTCCAACGACACCTAAACACATTTCGAATCTAATACGAGAATACTTTTTAATGAAATGTTGGGAACATTGACTTTTTACCCCCCACCTTTCTGAATTTGTATTGCGTTTGGGGAATTGTAGTTTGACCCCCCCCCACCGGGGGGTGATAATTCAATTTATCACTTGCAATACAAAAGTTTGAGGGTGGGGGGTAAAAAGTAAACATTTCCGGTATTGAAGTTCAGCCCCCCACTCGTTGAAGTTTGACCCCCCACCATTGAAGTTCTACCCCCCGCCGACCCAGGTGGGGGGTAAACAGTAAATGTCGAAGTTGATTTTTAACCCCCCCCCCCCTCTCCTAGATTTCCAGGTTTTAGCTTGGGTGGGGGGTTGAAGTGCTGCGGGGGGGACTCAACTAAAGTGGGGGGCGATACTTCAATTTTCCCGAAATGTTGTCTCATCAGACGCATCGAAACCATAATGCGAATAAATTGGAAAGGAGACAGCTTTTGCGTGTCCCCTTTGACATGACTAAGGGAATGAAGTCGTCCATATGACCTACCAAGGGGATTCCACTGTTCCAGAAGAGCGTGCCCGGGTCGCTCGGAAGGCAGAACCTTTCCACTCATCATGCGGGAAAGGCCGGTGGCGTAGTCACAGATGTCCACGTATTCCTGGACCTCACCGACTCCCTCGGGACCGATCTTTCCCATTTCAAGGGAGACCTGAAAACATTGACTGTAAAGGCGAATGACTTATCTGGGGCATTAAATAGTACGGAGTTGCCAACATTTCAATATGTATTAGTAAAAAGTGGGGGAACCAACAAATGTGTGAGTTGTGTTTGGTTCGACCTCGATATCAGCAAAAAGTGAACGATACGAATTGCTGTGATACTGTAGCAGAAGTATTCTGCAAAAATAGAACAATACAAATGTTGCACAATGGTTCACGAAGCCCGCATGATATTTCTGAAATTGCCGAAGGGTATTTCATGTGTGCTTTGACGACATGCGTGCGTTGTGAACCATTGTGCAACATTTGTATTGTTCTATTTTTGCAGAATACTTCTGCTACAGTATCACAGCAATTCGTATCGTTCACTTTTTGCTGATATCGAGGTCGAACCAAACACAACTCACACATTTGTTGGTTCCCCCACTTTTTACTAATTGTCCTTTTTTTGCTAGTTGTACTCCTACAACTTCATATGTTGCCTATTCACAGAAGGAATCTTGTAAACTCATTATATTATTATGGAAATCTCAGTTTTGTGTGTGCACGAAGCCGAATGCAGACCATAAAATTGCTGATGTTGTAATATAACGCAGGTTACTGGCTCTGTGACTATCAACAACTGAACAAAAACGCTAAACGTTCCGATTGACATGTACACCGCTTTTAGCGGCGATAAGCGATGGGGATTGGCGCCATTGACAAATCTACAATTAGAGACACCAACTCACTTACAATATAGCCATTATTTCCAATACCACATCAAAAACCTTCGTTGAATTTTTTTTTCATTCCTGCGTCAATTGACACACGCGTCTGGCGCCAGAACGAAACGAAATTTTCTAGGTTTTTGAGCTACCAGTACACACTACATGTGTCAATTACTGATTGGAGCAATATTCAAACTATTCAATGTGTTTTTGTTTTGGCGCCATTTGGCGTCTGTTCCGAGCCAGACTACAAAATTCGATTTTGAATTTGTGGATCTTTATTTCACATTGGAATATTCATTATCTGTTAACTTGAAACAGTTTGATTGACGATAACTGATACGCCAGCGCCGGGCGCCAATGGTGATGTATTCATCTCAGATTTGGCGCGACGGGCTAACTTTTGCATTATAACTCATGTTTCAAATTTCAGCTAAATCGGTTCAGTAGTTTTTCCAATAGTGGTTTTTGGCGCCTATTGGCGCCCGCGCCCGGCGCCAATGAGGAGCTATACATCTCATATTTGGCGCGACATGCTAAATTTTGCATTAGAACTCATGTTTCAAATTTCAGCTAAATCGGTTCGATAGTTTTTCCAATAGTCGTTTTTGGCGCCTATTGGCGCCCGCGCCCGGCGCCAGAGATTACATATACATTTCATACTTGGCGCGACGAGCTAACTTTTGCCATAGAATAGGTGTTTCAAATTTCAGCCAAATCGGTTCAGTAGTTTTTCCACTACGATGCGGACAGAATTCCGTGAGGGACGAGGGACGAGGGAGGAGGGACGAGGGACGAATTACGGCGGAACTTTTCAACAACGACACGAAACCATAACTCAGGCGAAAATAATCCGATTTGGCTGAAATTTTCACACAATGTTCAATTCGTGATTCTCTAACGTTCTCTCTTTTTAGTTTTCGAAAAAAGAATATGTTTGAAGATTTTTGTTAATTAAAAGGAAAAAACGAGTCCGCAATGGCCAAACCAAAGACAACTCACGCAGAGCGCTTCGCGCTCCGCGCGATGTCTTATCCTTTAATATAATTTAATACTCTGATAATCTACTAACCAGCTTTCCGAGGTTTTGGAGTTGAGAGCGGAGCTTGTCTCCGATCTGACGAACGATCTCTCCACGGTGAGGTGCAGGGACGTCACACCATTTCTGTAAACCAGAGCGATTTATTACACTCACCAGATATTCACAGCGGTAATGATTAACTTGCACAAGGCACATTATGGAACTTTTCGAAAAAGTTTAGAATTCAATCAAATCTTCGGATATGTTAAAGAATCAGATTCAACGTACAAACAAGATGGATGAATACTTTCTAAAACTGATTGATTCATGAGTGAAAAACTTACATCGTAAGCCTTGCGTGCTTCGGCGGATGCGATCTGGAAATCCTCAACCGAGCCATTCTGGATCTGCAAAAAAGTATTTAAGTGGCTCCGAGCTGGATCAAACACAGAACAAATTTTGTTCATGCACCTCAAAGACGTATATATTTCACTGAAAATAAGCAGACCTCATATAAGACATTAATTCATATCAATTTTTCGCGAAAACTAGAGGAAAAAGTTCGAAAAGGCAGAATTTTTGAATATAGAGTGAGATTTTTCCGAAGTAGATCCTATCGAGTCAGCTCTTCAAACTGTGAGCTCTTCAAACTGTGAAAATGCGACATAAGAGAAACTTGTATACCTTGGCGATAGGCTTGTTGGCGACGGGAGATAGTGATTCGGTCACTGGTCCGTTGGCGGCCCACTTTCCATGATAGACACCGCAGTTGTTCTCACCCAAGCCGAGCTCTTTCAGGAACGCGTACTTGCTGTCATTCACGAGATACGAGGCCATTCTTTTGCTCTGGAAGACCCATCGGTTCGCACCGGACATAAGGAAACGCATCTTGAGGCCTGAAGCGGGGGACTGGAGAGGCAACAAAGGGAGCTTCGAAATTTCGGCGCGAAAAACCAAACGCCAAAGCAGAGAAAGATAAATTTAACAACTAATCAATTTCCCACTACTACTACGTTATTACACCAACTCGTTAACACTTTTGGGTCTATCTACAGTGAGAAGCTTAGCATATACCCTTATTCTTCGAAATATGACTTGGTTGTTTTGAAGAACATTTTCAACCAATGTTCATGCTCTGTTTGCAGTGTCTCAATGCAGTGTCTGAAAGTATTATTAAGAAAGTCATCAATTTACGAAATCGTCAAAAAGACTATCTATTTAAGAGAATACAGGCAACGTGGAAAAGAGACAATAAAAACTATTGCGAGTTATCTTTCTGTAGAGGTAGTTAATGGCAGTTAAACAGAGGGCAGGTGATTGAACAAACAGATAAGCCAAACATAAAACGGACAGTCTCTGGCAACGCATAGGCGGCAGTAAGCATTTTGCAAGTATTGGCTTTTGCAATCGATAATTCGAAAGAAGGGGAAACGATTATGGTTGTTCAAACGATACACGTGTTATCGCGCGCTAACTGTGATCGGACAACATTACAATTAGCAATGATGTCGCTCAATCTATGATCTGTTTTTCGTGGTAATGATAAGAAAAGGCAATACTCTACACGATTCTGGAGAGAGAACGAGAGAGATAATAGATATGTCCGCGCAACACAGGTCACAAAGAGTGTAAACTATGAAAATGAGGAGAGAGAAAGAGAGGGAGAGAGAGCAGGCGGCTGCCGCGCGAAATTTAGGCTGTAATATTAAAGGGGGACTTCGCGCGCTGCCGGACCCATTCGGAAAATATGGGGTGACCACTGGTTACTTGTTGACGTTTATGTGCACTTTGCCTCGTGTTGTTGCTCATTTATTCTACAACATATTGCGAAAGTATTGAGAAATACGCGTGGAAAGGGCATTCAAGGCACGGGAATACTTGTTTTGACCGAATATACTTTTGAGATACTGTAGGGAAGAAGAAAATTGCAGATTTCAATATGGATAAGAATGAATACGAAATACGATTTAGCAGTGCGCAAAAAACACTGAAAACTGTATTTTACTTCAACACAATTAATTTTTCCACCGTTTTCCATGTTTTACATATGTTTTAGACAGCTGAATTCTGTGTCTGGGGTGTCAAACCGGAACAAGTTGAATCGCGATTTGAAATGTCTAAATTAAAACGCCAACGTCAAAGATTATGTTTCGAAAATAAGTTATTGAGATTTTTAAAATTTGGACTAGCGGAAAAATAATGAAAACATTCAACCTCTACTGTAGGAGTCCGCGTATGAATGACGAATAGTATACGCTTATCTGGGATTTGTGGACTTGTAGTTTGCGAAACCCGAGCTGATTGAGATTCTACCAGCTTAGAAAAGGGGAAACTAACTGTTTTTTAAAGGAAAGTGAATGGTTAGCTCTGTCATGCAGGTATTTGTAATCAAAGTAATTATCTTGTTTCTGACGAAAATTGATAATTCATTTAATCATCATTGGAAAAAAGACATGATAACAAAGATTGTTACTGTACATCTTTTCATACTGCATTATTCTCAAAACCCTCGAAAAGAATCAGGGAGCAAAGTGAATAGTGATACTGTAAATCACTTTTTCTGCTGTGTAACATTATTCTTGGCTGGAGTCTCACATCCACAGATATTGAACAGATGGTTTAAAGATTAGGTGATACTCAGTTCAGATTAGTGTACTAACGCCTGACTCTGATTCATATATGTTTTGTAAGGATCTCGGTCCTCCAGCTGGCTCACATTTTATATGGAATTACTGTACATTGTTCTTTGATCAAAATAAATACATTTATTGAATGGAGGCAATAGTACTATCTCTGATATGTTGATCCCTGCAGTGCGTCCATGATCGCTCGTGCTGAAAGCAAACTCAATTTTATTCGTTGTCACTCACTTGTAATACCAGCATTCCCTCCTTTAAAAGTAATAGTTTTCCCACGCCTGCAAACTGAAATTCTCGAGGGTGTCTGAACAGTTCAGGGGACTAACCGCGAACCCCGGATTTCTCTCCCAAGCAATCGAGTCGCAGCCACGCCAGCACGCACAACATGAGTATCGATCGTTTATCTGCGAAACAAGTTACCCGAAAGTGATAATAACCAACCGTCTGATCTACTCAAATGTATGACTGTTCGTATAATAGTGTCGGTGATCAGAGTGAGAAACCGCATATTTGGCTCGGACATCATGTAGAGGCCATCACAATACGAGCAGTATTGTCGAACACCCCGTAGTTTCACTGAAACAGGGATAAATGCGAGCTTCCAAAAGAAAGTAATTCGATTCGATTGGTTTATCTACACGCGAGCACGTGAGATACAAAATATACAGTAAAACATTATTCCGAATCTTGTAGCTATGTACGTAATTACACCCAAAAAACGGACACGGAGGACCCGCGTTCGAAAATGCAGAATTGTTGCTGCCTATTCACGTTTTACGTGACTTTTCCATTTGTGACTCACGTGTGTCTGTGATATAAATGGTAGGTAGTTCAATGTCCCTATTCGAGTGGAAATAGAACGAAGAGTGATCGGCGAACAAGTATGGATGTAACCTGAAATACAATTTGCACTTTCAGGAAAATGATACGGTTGTCATTTCTACAACTTCCCTAGAGGTACTCAGACCAAAATGCGATTCCATCCAAGTCCGGTAGCAAACTTCGGGCAAACGCTCAAAGGCGATGAGCGTTTCCAATCGTGAACGAAGTGCTTCGAAACTTATAGTTTTTTATCTCGATGAGTACGCTGACCCCCTGAAGCTAGGATTCGGTAATTCCTCAGAAGCAACCGAAAATTGTTTCCAACCTGTACAGTCCATCTATGGTATTGATTTTATTGATCGGTAAGGAAAGGGGGAGGAGCCAGGGACGGAAGGACCAGTCATTCACCAGCATCGCTGTTGATCTCGTGAACGAGGACATGAAGCTGGAATCGGATATCATCGATGGATTTCAAGATATTCAAGTCACACAGTCGATAAATCAAAACTACATCTATCTCGCTCTTTCTTGATCTCACCCCACCCCTCTCTCTTTGTCTCTCCTTGTCTCTCCCTGTCTCCCTTTCTTCAATAGAATCGAACCGCGATCAGCCATTGGTATAGCCTATGAAGAAAGTAGAACAGTCCAAAACCTACCTCTGAACAAGTTGATAATCCTCTATGTCTCTGCCGGTAACCTGAATGTAGTCTCCCATGTGGTTGTGGTCGTTCAACAACTTTGCCGCTGATGGAAAGATCTGGGCAAGAAGAAGGATTTCACCAGCTATCAAAATACGTAAAATAAATTTCTGCACTAAAGATTTATATTCAAGTGTTTTGGTGTTTCTTCTAAGAGTAGGCATAGAGTTAATGTTTAAGTGTTTCAATCCCATGCTTTCATGGGAGTGAGGAACCAATTACGAAGTTTATTTTTTAGAACTTCACTGGCAAGCTGCCCAAGGCACTAGGGACTGATGGGGACTAAACATTTTGGAAAGGTTAATCGTGCTCTGAAAAACTGAGATATTTCGTAATACCGCTTCTTTACAAGGGAAATTATCAAACTTCCACGTTCTACGCTTTTTTTCTATTTCAGGTGATTCCATGTGGCCAATTACCGCGGGATTGACCGCCGGTAAGCGCTACGCGAGTGGCTGACCTACCTCTTCGAATCCCTTTGTGGTACCTTGGGAAGTAGGGAATGGATCGAAATGCATCACTCCGTCCAGAACCAATACTCCGGATACTGTAGATTTGGAGCGAGCAATCATAGGAAGCAACACGTCCTCCACGAATTCGTGACTTCCCGCGAAGGACTGTAAATACAAATAGATAGTTTTCTGATCATTTTTCGTTCCATCTCTCAGGCTTTTCTTCCTTTTCCCACGTGCCTTGAACGCCCCTGTTATTAGTTATTAGAGAACAAAACATGCGTATTGAATTACGTAGTACGCCAACTAGTCGTCGCCAACAGAAAGGCGGGCGGGTGCTGTATATCTCACTTTCCGTTCTGTCTTCGATTCCAAAATTTACGAGTTATGTAACTCTAATGGCGCAGCGCCCTGTTACGAAACTTTTGCTTGCAGGTTCGATTCCGGAGAGAGACAGAAATTTATAAATTTGGCACCCACTATAAGTAGGGGGGGGGGATAAGTTTTTTACTCAATTAACTTAATGAGCTACAATAGGCGCCGTGAAACGTGACATTCATACACGAAGTCTGGTGTTTTACACCCACTTAAATACCTCCACAGTAATATGCTTAAAATCCAAGCCAACGTTTGGTATGTTGGCGTTTTTAGCTTTTCTTCAGGTTTTGGTATTTTCTTCTGCACCATTACTACAACAAACTTTGACTGTTTGGAATAGGAATAATGAATTACCCATTAGAAAAAGCGTCCTGAATATTCCATGGATTACTGTGGAAGGACATCGATTGGTGAAACTAAGCCTATATCAAATTGTTGTATGAACATATTCAGCGTAGAAATGGAACAGACTTTACCTTGTGTTTCATGTCAACAATGGCATAAATGATAGTGTTCTCTCGTTGGTACAGCCTATCCAGTTGAGCCATGGCCCTTGCTGTTTCGAGTAGAGCAGCTACTCCGGAACCATTGTCATCCACTCCTGTAAGAACTCATGGATATCAGACCACAACATTTGTTTACTGAGACATGAATATGACTGTGTATTATATTTTGTTCTGTGTAGATGCAAAAATTTCGCCTTGTTTCCGACCGGCCAGAACAGAGCTCTACAACCTTCATTTCCGTTTGTGAAGTACTGGTTACCAATATGCAGAATGCTTCATCGGCTGCTTGTAGAAAGCAGAGAGAACGTGTATGCAAAACGCAATGCCTTGTGGGTAAAGTCCATTATGAGTTAAGAACAAAGCCAACACCTGGATTATCTTCTTCAGTATCGTAGTTGGCACAGATAACGACTATCTCATCTTCCGGGGTCCCGTAGTTTGGGCCTTCTTGGATTGAAATCAAATTCGATCCCAGTTCATCCTGAAAAGCGAGAATCACTGAGGGTGAATGAAAATTCAGAGCTCTTGTTTGAAATGAATATCATATTAACAAAATTTGATGGCGTTCGAAGATGTAGATAATTACTACGACATTAGTATACTGCTACTGTTACGTAGACCGACCTTATGTACTTGCAGCAGTTCTCACAGAAAGAAAACAGACTCACCGTATCCTCTACCGTGAATGTCTGGGTGAAACTGTGAAGACCAGTCCCTTCTAGGGCTTGTCGCATAGAAATCAGCGCACGGTTTTTCTCTGTTTCGTTGAATCTGAAATTTACCGTTCCCTGAATTTTTGTAGTTTGGTCTACTTGAATTCCTGCTAGGATAGGCAAATAAACACATGGTCACATGAAACTTCTCAAACAACTACGAGTGTGGGTTTAACGGGATTATTTCATTTCGCGACTAAAATAGATACCTTATATGTTTTGCAACACGCGGAATTCACGTGAAAATTACTAGAAACTTTATGTTTCACCCAGTTGTATCCCTTGCCCTTACAGTTAGCGTTTCAAACTGCCAGGCATACATTTGACATCTGACAATTCCCAAAAGTATGTTAACTTTGATATTTTGTTCTCTCGCTTTCTCACAAACTATCCACACCATTGTTCATGTTATGTGTCTCTAGTATCAAAAGTTCATTAAAAAACGGTCAAGTACTACAGTGGCCGTATCCACCAATAATTTTCCTCTCTCCCGGGAGCGTTTTTGGCTCCCGGGAGCCTAAAAACGTTCCCGGGAGAGGAAAATTTTTTGGTGGATACGGCCACAGGAGGAATGAATTCAAACCGATTATACCTGGGAACAGCTAGGAATTTCGAGATGTCGTGCTGCAGTCTGTCAATATCGGCCATTTGAGAATACACCTCCAATATGGAGTACAGAAAAATGAGAAACACCTGCATTCTGAAACATTTTAATGACTGAGCTCGGTTTATTTACAGTATTTGAAAAAAGTCTACGGTATCTGGAAGGAGTGGCAGGAAACTGCGCATTCTTCTAGTTTTTCAAACACATGTAACAAACCAATACTAGACAGTTAAATAAATAACGTTGTGAGAGCAGTGTCGATTCCATATATGAAATGTGATTTGAATTTGGAACGCGTTGGTCAAATAGAGTGACGGTTGAAAGCGGCGCCAAAATGACATATTTGAATAATGTTTCATTGTGCGGGACTGGATTCTATTTTAGAACAAAATTAGATTTTTATTTTGAAATACGCTTTGTAATACAACGGGGTTTGAACGAATACGAAAGATAGTTCCCAAATTACGTGCAACAAAGTAATTAGCAGAGTTCCTTACAGTTTCGAGAACAGTTTCGAGATAAGTATAGCAGGAATACAGGCTGTGAAGTTCTGGACTTTTCAAAAAAAAAACCCTCTTTGTTTAAATTTACTTCAAGTCAATCTTGTTGTACTAATAAAACCCAATGGACTAATAACATTTGCTGCCTCTCTCTCTTATGTCCTGTATTCTGTATTCCTCTGCTTTTCTCTCTACAAATATACATCCTTCATCCCACAGATGAGTTTTTCCCCTTTTCGAATTTAGCTTCAGATTTTCTGAGAATCTTCATTGAAACTATTGAATTTTGTCAGTAAACCAATTTGTTACCTTTCCTTGGTTTCTTATTTGTTTCCACTAAACCTGTTGGCTCATTTCCATGGAAGATGTCCTCGCACGCGCGTTTCCTCGACCACCTACGCTTTTCTCCATTTCCTCCTTCATTCTGATATTTTCTTTCAAGCAAGCTGGTCAAAATGTCTACAAACGCTACTATACAGAACATTCGCGATCTTGGTGAGATTACCTCTGATTTTTTCCACATCACATTACTGTCCACACAAATGTGTGTGATTTCTCTAAATTTTTTGTTCTATAACTAGGTTTGGTCATTTTTTCAAGTTTGGAAAGAAACACTTGAAATTCCCCCAAATTTAACTTCAGAACCTCAGACCGATCCCACATTACTGAAGTAGACAAAAACAATTGAGAAAAATATCAGAAAGTTGTTAGGGAAGGATCGAATGAACCTATTTTACGTTTATAAAAAGTTTCAATTTCCATATCCTATATTGAAAATATAAATTTTCAGTCTCATCACATGACGTATCTTCGAGCGAAGAAAAATTGAAACAGGTGGAATTGTCCATTGAAAACTACGGAAAACAACTGGCAGTCGAGAAGGACATTCAAGGTAGTTACTATCAAACTCAGAATACAAACTACAAATCCTACTGTCTGAACAAGATCAAACTACAAATCATACTGACTGGGCGAAACACAATGGTCGTGTCCGTGTTCATGGAGTGAACCTTATGTGAGAACGAGAAACTATAGGGCTGGCGTAGAGAAGGAACTAAAAACTTTGGGTTTTTTTTTTCGCTGTGTTTGTATTTCGATCTTGCTGCTTATCTTGATCTAGCCGATCTTGATCTAGCGTAATTGGTAATTCGACAGTTCTGATGTGTTTGTAACTCGCATTTGTAAACTAAATTTGTCTTCTGAAAACAACCACCATGATCGGAACTAGAACTATAGTAATTGAATTTTCAAATTTGAAATTCCCTTATTCCATACAATTCTGTTACAGGATTGGAGGAGCTGTTGGTGGTCACCCAGCCCTTCTACGAGGTCCTCGGCAAGGCAAAGGCCGCCAAACTAATTCGAGTTCTGGTCGAACAGTGCCTGTCTATTGATCAGGGAAAAAAGGAAAAGGTACACATAATCCGAAATGAGTTCTCTCACTATCATTACGATGGTTGTAGATAAATGAAGAGTTGATTTCTCTGAGCACGGATAACAAAATCAAAAGGTCTACGTAGTTTAACAATCCTCGTTGTTTGTTTTTAGCGTTGTTTTGGAAGTCTTAGCCTGCGTTCGTAAGCAGTGCGGACGAGCAAAATACAAATATCGATTGAGCCTCTTTGCAGCCCAGATCAAAAATACATTTTATGTCTACTGAATTGGCTAACCATAGCCTTTGCAGCTACTAAAACTCAGAGGTGTAGTGCAAGTGTTGCTGTACACTGTTTCATATTCTAGGTGTCGCTGGTTCGCAAATGTATTGATTGGGCCACCACCAACAAGAGAGTTTTCCTGAAAAGAACCCTGGAGGCTCGTCTGATTCGCCTTCACAATGAAAATGGAGATTATCCAGAGGCTATGAAACTAGGTGAGACAGACAGCTGGATTGATTTTTCATGTTGGTCGATAGTGTTTGTCGATTACAAATTCTCTCACTGTATTCCAGTTAATGTTTATAACCAATGAGAAAATAGCTGTATAGTCGTCGCCAATAGAAAGGCGGCCAATAGATAGGGTACTGTATATCTCAGTTTTCGTTGTGTACGAACACATGATTTTGGAGAAAACCTTGGCGGATGTGAGCTCTCGTAGCGCAGTGGTTAGCGTGCAGCTATCAATCTTTTGCTCGCAGGTTCGATGCCGGCGAGAGTCAGCCCTATATAAATTGGGCACCCCCTATATACTCCATGAATAAATGTATTCAGCTGCCCCTCTTTCTTCTGAACTGAAGAAACTGGAAGACCGTGAACTGCTGATGGAAGTTACTCTGGAGGAGAGTAAGAGCGCCTTCTTTCTCAAGAACTACTCCAAGGTTTGTCACGAGTTACCCGTGATTTTTCGGGGGTACTATTGGAATTCGTTATAACTCTGTTTTGTTTTGGGGGTTGAGAACCCGTCCTATTACGTGCCAGCTGCAGATTGAGATGTTCTGCAAGTACTGCTGTTCATTATAACTCCGAGTTCTGATAGTGAAGGAATTTGATTCTCATATTTTAAGGGGGGGGGGGGGCTGAGAGGAAAACTATTGCAGGTACCATGACCCATCGGGGGGTACCCAATTAAAGGACTATGGCAGAGAAAGAGACATTGTTTGGGTGCATTTTTGAATTACGAATGATTTCGAATAAATAAATGATGTGATATGTGGTTTCTGATTCTGAACATGATGTATCTGTTCAGGCCAAAGCCTCTCTGGTATTAGCCCGAACAACTTCAACTGGAGCTTTTGTCTCAACGGCTATGCAGGTATTTTCCATTCCCCCTTCTCGTAAATCCTTACAGTAAGCGATCAACTAGTAAAATGACGGTTTCCGACTGATTTAGCTCTCATATTTGTTCACTTTATGGCACAATGAGTTTGAAGCACAACCATTCCAGAATGTTTGCCTGAAACCTACCGGAATAAAAGTACAATCGAGCATATTGGGACGTTATAAGTTACTTCTCTTACGGTGTGCAGCCAATGTAGCAGACCATCTGCTGAAGATACTCTTGGAATCAATGTAGTAGTCAAGTTTTTTTCTCTCAATATTCTATTCAATCTGTAACTTACATCTCCAGGCCTCGATCGATCTGCATTCCGGTATTCTGTTTGCGGCCGATGACAAGGACTATCGTACCGCCTACTCGTATTGCTACGAGGCATTGGAGGGATATATCTTGTGCGAGGACAAGAAGAACTCCATCAAGGCACTCAAGTACATGTGTCTCTGCAAGGTATAGTCGTTATCGTTCCTATGTGGACCTCATATAATACATTGCGTATCCTGTTTCTGGATAGATGTTGTTGATCGAAAGGTCTATATCGGTACAGTTGCTTGTATGAGGAACTTTGTATAGCTTTTCACATTCTATAAGAGGTTACTTTTGATCTTTCACAACCACACACATTTTCTATTTCAGATCATGGGAAAAGAATCGGATCAGATTGGTCTTCTCTTGTCCACCAAGGTGAGGTTCAGAATCACTTTTTCAAACATTTAACTTTTCTTTTTCATGAATTTACATAGAATCATAATTATGAGGCTGTCCATTTCACCACACTATAGTATGTTCTACTTCTTTCCACGTCTATTTTATATACGGGAAAAAATCGCTCTCTGAAGAGTAGGTATGAAAAACGGTAGTTATTGTTCTGGTCTACTGTAATTATCGTTTGATCGCGTTGCATTTTGGTCTAGATTCGAGAGTTAGGTTGAGTATTCCGATCAAACTACAACTACTTCATCTCATAATTCTAAAAAGAACTTCTATATTATAACTGTAATTTCCTCATTTCAGATGGCGCTGAGCGTGAAGGGAGAATCGATCGATGCCATGAAGTGTATGGCGGAGGCGTTCAACAAAAGAAGTCTGACCATGTTCCAAAAGGTTTGTCGGACGCCGTGTGCAGGAATATCCCGACTGTCAGATACCAACCTGGTTCTCTTCAAACATACACTATTTCTGTGCTGGCAAATCTTGCCGAGATAAAACTACCGCGAACCTGCGTAAATCAAGAGAAACGTGTTTGGATAGTTATAGTTCAGCATAAGCAATCAGAAGTAAGTGAAGAATCCATTTTCTCAAACTTTTTCCTTGAAGTACGAATTTTCCGGCATCAAGTCTCTCAGTTGAACATCATTTTGTTTGCAGTGCTTGGAGACTTACAAGAAAGACCTAGTTGAGGACCCCGTGGTAGCTGCTCACTCCCAACAACTACACCAGGATATGCTGGAGAAGGTTAGTGGGGCTGGATAATGTCGAAAATGAGGAATTGTATGAAATACGACCCGGGGGCATTGTACTATCTTTCCTCTTGCTGAAACTTTATTGAGAAAGGGTATAATGAAAAATGGTAAGTAGTATTACCATCCTCCCCCTCTGAACCCCCTCAGTCTAGACCTTTTGGAGTTCAACTTTTCAACTTTTAAGGACATTTCCCGCGTGATTGAGCCCTATTCCGTGGTGGACTTCACCCACATTGTCAACAAGATTGGGGAACCACAGAAGAAGGTGGAGAAGGCCGTCTCAACCATGCTGCTCGACAAGAAGATATACGGTATGTGGGTATGTCCTCCCTTGTTCGGACAATTTCGACCACTTTTCTTCAATCGCCTAGCTACAAAAGCGAAAATTCGCGGTCAATGACTTTTTTCAGGAGTTCCTTTTTAGAGAACAAACCACTTTTTTCATCGTGGCAAACGAAAAAGTTTCAACTTGAACTACTCTTCTTATAGAACTTTATGCTTCATTCTAATCTTCACCGGACAGTTTTACCCAGTCCCGATGTGTTTGTAGTTTGGTCCCGCTCCTTTCCAGTCGAAATTCGTGATGATGTCGAGAATCGAGATCAAACTGCAAAGTAGATAATGTCGCTCACCAAACTGCTCGCTCATGTATTGTAGTTTGTAGGTTGCATCGATCAATACGGTGGAATGGTCACCGTGTACCCGAATCCCCCGAAGGACAAGACGTATCAGAAGGGAGTCGAACTCATTCATCAACTCAGTCAGGTAACCTTCAACAAATGGAAATAACTTATGGTAATAAGTACGAAACTATTGTAATCAGTAATCTCTTCCAATTTTTGCTCAAAATCTGGCAATATGAAGTTTTTTCCACCCTTTACTTCGACAGTGACCGTATTTCTGTGTAAAATTTACCCATAATGCTCATTGTTTTTACTGAATCTCAACAAATCAATTTGAAAACGTAGTTTTTTTCTTTTTTCGAATATTTTGTTTTATTCCAGTCTGTGGATGGTATCTACGTCGGAGCCGGCAAACTGATGAACTGATTGATCAGAAACACGGGTGGCAATAAATATTTGCATAGTCTTCACATTACGCTTTATCACAATTACAAGAACAACACGGAACTTTAATCTTAGAATACTTTTGTTATGAAAATACAACTTGGATCAGACTTTTCAATAGATGAAACACGAACAACAAGACAATACAACAATAAAACCGGGAAATTACTCGATACAATTTAAACGACTCGTAAAAAGTTAACAAGATAGACAGTAAGAAGAGAGCAATTCCAACTAACAATAACACGTCAAGAGAGATACTGTAGATCGGTACGTACTGGAATTAGATCAAAAATGAGCAAGTTCGGGGACAGGTATAATTAATCTATAAGTAATCGATAACTGATCATTAATCATACTTTGCGAATAAGTCGCTGCAGGGTTCCTTGTCTGATTGGGAGAACGGAGGGCCGGTTGCGAAGCAGTATCTGGGCCTGATAGACGAGCAGGGAAATACTTTCCGCGCACAACCTGAATAAATTGATGTGAACACATGTAAAACATTAAACTTCGATGAATCGAATTTCGAAATGAGAACGTATTAGTAAAAAGTGGGGGAACCAACAAATGTGTGAGTTGTGTTTGGTTCGACCTCGATATCAGCAAAAAGTGAACGATACGAATTGCTGTGATACTGTAGCAGAAGTATTCTGCAAAAATAGAACAATACAAATGTTGCACAATGGTTCACGAAGCCCGCATGATATTTCAGAAATTGCCGAAGGGTATTTCATGTGTGCTTTGACGACATGCGTGCGTTGTGAACCATTGTGCAACATTTGTATTGTTCTATTTTTGCAGAATACTTCTGCTACAGTATCACAGCAATTCGTATCGTTCACTTTTTGCTGATATCGAGGTCGAACCAAACACAACTCACACATTTGTTGGTTCCCCCACTTTTTACTAATTGTCCTTTTTTTTGCTAGTTGTACTCCTACAACTTCATATGTTGCCTATTTACAGAGTGAATCTTGTGAACTCATTATATTATTATGGAAATCTCAGTTTTGTGTGTGCACGAAGCCGAATACAGACCATAAAATTGCTGATGTTGTAATATAACGCAGGTTACTGGCTCTGTGACTATCAACAACTGAACAAAAACGCTAAACGTTCCGATTGACATGTACACCGCTTTTAGCGGCGATAAGCGATGGGGATTGGCGCCATTGACAAATCTACAATTAGAGACACCAACTCACTTACAATATAGCCATTATTTTCAATACCACATCAAAAACCTTCGTTGAAATTTTTTTTCATTCCTGCGTCAATTGACACACGCGTCTGGCACCAGAACGAAACGAAATTTTCTAGGTTTGTGAGCTACCAGTACACACTGCATATGTCAATTACTGATTGTAGCAATATTCAAACTATTCAATAGTCAGTTTCGTGTGTTTTTGTTTTGGCGCCATTTGGCGTCTGTTCCGAGCCAGACGATAAAATTCGATTTTGAATTTGTGGATCTTTATTTCACATTGGAATATTCAATATCTGTTAACTTGAAACAGTTTGATTGACGATAACTGATATTTTTCCAACTTTGGCGCCAATTGGCGCCAGCGCACAATGCCAACAGAACTTTTTTTGATTTTCAGATTGAGCATCTTACTTGCCATGTGATAGTTATTTAGTGTACCGAATTTCAGACGATTCCATTGACGCTGTCGTGAGTTTGGGTTTTGGCGCCATCTGGCGCCTGGTTCGAGCGCCAGAAGAAAAATTTCAGTTTTGGAAAAAGACTTTCACACTTTCCAACAAATTATTCAATTTCTATTAGTGTTCAACATTTTAGTTGATGATAAATAGTGTTTTGCCGTTTTTGGCGCCAGCGCCGGGCGCCAATGGTGATGTATTCATCTCAGATTTGGCGCGACGGGCTAACTTTTGCATTATAACTCATGTTTCAAATTTCAGCTAAATCGGTTCGGTAGTTTTTCCAATAGTGGTTTTTGGCACCTATTGGCGCCCGCGCCCGGCGCCGATGAGGAGCTATACATCTCATATTTGGCGCGACATGCTAAATTTTGCATTAGAACTCATGTTTCAAATTTCAGCTAAATCGGTTCGATAGTTTTTCCAATAGTCGTTTTTGGCGCCTATTGGCGCCCGGCGCCAGAGATTACATATACATTTCATACTTGGCGCGACGATCTAACTTTTGCCATAGAATAGATGTTTCAAATTTCAGCCAAATTGGTTCAGTAGTTTTTCCACTACGATGCGGACAGAATTCCGTGAGGGACGAGGGAGGAGGGAGGAGGGACGAGGGACGAGGGACGAATTACGGCGGAACTTTTCAACAACGACACGAAACCATAACTCAGGCGAAAATAATCCGATTTGGCTGAAATTTTCACACAATGTTCAATTCGTGATTCTCTAACGTTCTCTCTTTTTAGTTTTCAAAAAAAGAATATGTTTGAAGATTTTTGTTAATTAAAAGGAAAAAACGAGTCCGCAATGGCCAAACAAAAGATAACTCACGCAGAGCGCTTCGCGCTCCGCGCGATTAGCGGCTGTATGTTAGGCTGTCTTCAGACTTTTTGTGCGATACAAGATACAGATACACGATTCATTTTCGAATTATTTGTATCGTCTCATTTTGTATCCGTATCTTGGCGCCAACGTATCAGAAAAGTATGAACGTTCCAGGATACATTTTTTCGATTTTGTTAGTTTCAAATTCAAAAGTAACTTTTAACAATTTTAAATTCTTTATTTCATAGATAATTATAGGTATTCTTCAAATTGACGTCTATCTCATCGCACGCGACGCGACGCGCACGCGACGCGACGCGCACGCGCCGCGACCAAATGTGAAAATGAATGAATTTCGATAAACTTTGGACATCGTGAAAAACAAAAACGCTGATGATCATTGTTACCGATCCCCATGCCATATACTCAATTTCACTCACGCGAAGCGCGTGCACGCGACGCGGCAGAAATATCAAAATGAGTCGATTCATATGAAATTGGGATGGGTGGGGTTTTCGATCATGCTGGTTATGAATATACATCCGAAACTCGTAATACCTTCTATCCGCGTGCCGACCACTCCCAATCCCAAAAATTTATCTTCATGCACAAAAGTTGAAATTTTTTGTCGCGTCGCGTGCTGCGCGCGCGCTTGACCCCAAGTTCGTACCAAGCTCACATCTGACTTCAGAATGATCGATTTTCTCAGGTTCCCGAGTTTTATTGAGTTCTACGGGTTTTTAAATTTTTGTCGCGGCGCGTGCACGCGTCGCGTGCTTGATATAAAATTGATATCCACATTCGCAATCTCCATGATCGATAATCACAGTTCACAAATTTGACCCAAATCTTCATATTTTCTCATTTTGACGCGTCGCGTGCGCGCGTCGCGCGCGAAAATGAATTTTTTTGCGGATACCAATCTGTTTTGTGTGGGGGAATATTCTATCAATTGGAAAAATTTCACAAAAATCACTTTTTGTGGATTATAATCCGAAAACCTAGATGTATTCACAATATGAGTGAAGTGTAGAATGCCGGCCGCAATCTTCAAAAAAAGTGTATCGTCGATTCAAAATGATGTATCTGACGCCGAGATACTGTAGAAAAAGTATGAACACGATAGATACATCGCGTGACGCATGTATCTGTCGCCGCTACAAAAATGCAATCGATACACATGATTAGAGCGCGCATGTATCGTGTATCTTGTATCGCACAAAAAGTCTGAAGACAGCCTTACTGGCCAACAGCTGTAATGGCTTCTGGCTTTTCATTATAGGAGCCACGCTTTCAAATTTGAATGCATTTCCTCGACTTCCAAAGAACGGTGTGTTGTGTTGGCCAATTCCAACTAACCGGATTTTCAGGTAACCAAACCCTTTTTTGGTAATTTTTTTTCAGGTTACTTCGGTAGGTAACATGGAAGTAACTTAAAACTAAAATCCGGTTACCGTTCCAACTAACGGTAAAAACCACATTTTGCGTTAGAGACTAACCGGTTACCTACTAAGGTAACCTGAAAAACAGGTTACCAAAAAAGGGTTAGGTTACCTGAAAACCTGGTTAGATATAGAATTCACCTGTGTTCGGTTCTCTGGAAAACAAAGAAGGGGGACTGTTTGATAAATATATGATACTATCTTTCTGATAACGTGAACGAAACGTCTGTTTTAGTGCAAGTCGAATGCAGAAACAAGCGGCAGATTTCATTTTTTCACAAAGTCAAAAATATTTTGTTATTGCTATAACTTACCGTTGGATGGGAGAATGGAAGACGGGTGCCTGCAGTCGGGTTTGGATCGTATTCACCAATTGGCTCAACTTTTCGTCCTGAAACAAATAAAAAATGACTATGAATAGTTAAGGTCGTCCAATCTCGAAATAGCATACACATTTCTTTTCCATACTTTTTCAGCGAAGTTAGAAAAATATGCAGAAAAGGTGAAAAGACGCGCAAACTCACATCTTCATCGGGTGTCAGCGACTTCAATTCCACATAATCGGCGTACAGCTGTCCATTCTGACCCCAAGCCTGTGAAAAAAGAGTTTATGAAACAATTTTTTTGTTTCACATTTCATGTTAAAATTCTTTTTTTTTACAGAAACTGACAATCGCGCGCAGCGCGAAGCGCTGTGCGAGATTTGTCTTTGGTCCGGCTAATGCGCGCCTCTGTTTTTTTAGTTTTCTCATAAAAAGGCTAAAATTCGCAAAAACTTTTAATGAATTGGACATGTTCTAAAGCATATTTGCAAGTTGTGTTCCAAATTTGAACGAAATCCGTCGAGATTGAGCCAAGTTATGACGTTTTCGCTTCATCCAGAGCGCCAACTTCCGTCGTGTGTCCTTCCGGGCGTTTACACAATACTATCTAGACCATAACTCAACCGATTTGGCTGAGGTTTGGAGTCATGATAGGATTTATGCTCGATCCCCAGCTGCGCGAATTTTTTTTGAAAAAAAAATCATTTCTCACCAAATTACAGCCTTTTGAATTAAAGTTTCTGCGTCTCTCCATTTAGCACGCTCTCTCGCTTTCTCTGTCAGGTCGGTTATGCTGTTATGCAAACTGTCTTGTAACTTAGGGTAACACTGACCGATTCCGATGGAAATTAAAATATGATACCATCGTGACTTTAATATAAGTAAAAAGCTATCGGTGACGTCATTCAGAATTCTGGAGACCCGATGACGTCATCTTTGAAAAGTGCAAAGTTGACGTCAAATATTTCTCCAAATGATGACAATAGTTGGCAAGTGGATTATTAACGATGGTTCTCCATCGAAAGGTGTCGTATTCTGGGATTCTGAAGGCCAGATGACGTCATATTCAAAAGTTCAAAGTTTACGTCAAATATGTTTTCAAATGATGATAATAGTTGGCAAGTGGGGTATTAACGGTGAAAAATGATCTAAACATGACGTATTCTGGGATTCTGAAAGCCGGATGACGTCATTTTTGAAAAGTGCAAAGTTGACGTCACATATATTCTCAAATGATGGTAAAATCTTAGAAAGCGTCAATTAACGGTGAAACTCAATCTAACAGTGACGTATTCTGGGATTCTGGAGACCATATGACGTCATTTTTGAAAAGTGCAAAGTTGACGTCACATTTGTTTTCAAATGTGAAAATATCTCAAAAATGGTATATTAACGATGAAACTTTATCTAAATAAGACTTATTCTGGAATTCAGGAGGCCAGATCCCAGATGACGTCAACTTTAAAAAAAATTACGTGAAATATGTTTTCGAATGCTGAAATGACTTAAAAATGGTCAATTCACGATGAAACTTCATTCAAACATGACGTATTCTGGGATTCTGAAGGGCAGATGAAGTAAGTTTTTAGAACTGCAATGTTGACGTCATATTTGTTTTCGAATGATGATGATACTTGACAAGTGGTTCATCAGGAAAATAATTTTATCTGCACCGTACAGATCAAACCACATACCTACGGCATGTATACAAAAAGAGAAAATTCATGAAAAAGTGGGGGCCCAACGAATGTGAGATTTGTCTTCTGCTGTGCGCCCCCTAGACAACTGCTCTCAAATGAAGCAGCTACTGCTACAAAAACCGAAAAATACTAATATACTGAAGTATAACTGTTCATTACAAACATACAAAAGTCGTAAAATATTTTTTCAAACCTGTAAACTAGAATCTGCAAATAACCGAAAAATACTAATATACTCAAGTATAACTGTTCATTACAAACATACAAAAGTCGTAAAATATTTTCTCAAACCTGTAAACAAGAATCTACAAATCACAGATGTTAACTCAACGTAGTCAATTATAGAGTTCCTGATTTTGTGCACAATGGTTGGCATTTTTTGTCATTACTTCAATTCTAGCTGCTATAACGTTCTTCATGTTATTAAACAGTTGTTCTCTCGTTCGCAGCTGTGATTTGTAGATTCTAGTTTACAGGTTTGAGAAAATATTTTACGACTTTTGTATGTTTGTAATGAACAGTTATACTTGAGTATATTAGTATTTTTCGGTTATTTGCAGATTCTAGTTTACAGGTTTGAAAAAATATTTTACGACTTTTGTATGTTTGTAATGAACAGTTATACTTCAGTATATTAGTATTTTTCGGTTTTTGTAGCAGTAGCTGCTTCATTTGAGAGCAGTTGTCTAAGGGGCGCACAGCAGAAGACAAATCTCACATTCGTTGGGCCCCCACTTTTTCATGAATGTGTCTTCGTTTCTCTACAATCAGCTTTATGGCCCTTTCCATGTACCGATCATAGGCGCAGACAAACGGGATTCTCCTTCGACTATGGAAGAGAACCAATCACAATACATAACTGTTCGTTACCATTTCCGAAACCTAATCCTATCGAAGTGGGTGAACTCTGTTGTTAAAATAAACCCGTCATCTACCAATGTGACACGTATTCAAGCGCAAATGGACATTACATTCTATTCTAGCCCATTGACAGCTCAAAAAGCATGCGCATCTCCTACGGTTGTTAATCGAGCTCAAAATTTCGAGTTTTAGGAAATTTCTAGTTTCGAGTTCAACTTGAAAATTTTCGAGTTTTTTTCGATTCGAGTTCGACTTTAACAAGCCTAGCAACTCCGTACCGGGATCCTATCGGAAACTGCCGCGAACTTGTCGATCATCTCCGAGAGTGTCTCCAGATCCTCTGCCACGACCGCCTGAGGTGCCACCTCCTTCACAAACAGACAGTGAGCAGTGATGATGTCACCAGCCTCCAGGGCCAGAGAACAGGCGCGGGTAGAGTCGCCAGAGGCCTGGAAATGACAGAGTCATTGAGCATTTCTGATCACAACTATGAAACCACTTCACGTATTCCTCTCGAGTTTTGAGTTTAGGTTTTATGTTTTCAGTTAACTTCATTCTCTTACAGAGAACAACACACTTAGATTCGGGGATGGCTGGAAACCGCTAATTTACCCGCCCTTCGCTGCAGATCTCACTCGCACCACCATTAAAAACCAGCTGTAAAAGAGCGCTACAAACGTGTATATCATTGATAAGCAAATCTCATCCAGCCTCACACAACCTGTGATTCTCACCTAAACTGTATATAAAGCTAGACTCTCACCTTTGCCGTGATATAGTTGGCTGCGGCGATCCATGCCTTGGGCAGGTCACAGCACTCGCTCATCTTCTGGTAGTCGGTCAGTTTGGCATCGGGGGCCACGCGTTCCAGACAACCGTGGATGGCATCGGAACGGCTGTAAACAATAAACTCGACAGAATTAGATGAGCATAACCCACTGTCGAAAGACTCCCGAATACATATCTTAAAATCATGATCAAAACATTTACATTCTAAAGCCGTGCCTGCGAGACCGGAATAATCAAACAAAGTCACACTAAGGAGATTAGAAACATTATAACACAAAACAAGGATTGGTTGATTTATTTATTTACACTCGAGCATGTGATATACAAGTAGGAAACTCGTTCGTTCAAGTGTTTCTTACCACTGATCGCTACTGATGTGACTGAGTACGAATACTGCCAGATGTGGGAGGGAGGCGGCGATCAGCTGTTCGGCGTAGGCCCGATGGAGACGTTGTTCCGAGTCTGCTGACATCGAGTTGTAGCCGACAGAACGCAGAACCGACCACAGATGCCAACTGCAAGGAAGACAGAATATATTTTGAGTGCCTTTCTTGAACCGAACACGAGGTGAGATAGATGTGTATTTTAGACAAATAAACATCTATCTCACCTCGTGTTTGGCTCAAGAAAGACTACCAATAATACACTACAACATGCCCAGGTTCATAAACAGGGCATGGAGAAAGAATATACATACACCAGTAAGGTCTGACTAAGCGACTAAAAGTAAGCCGTTTTCAGATTTGAACACGTGGAAATTTAGAATTTTTTAATCAAAAGTAGACCAATTCTCATGTTTTCGCCTGAAAAGTAGTCCGTTTTTCGAAATTTTCTGACTATTCGGACAACCTTGCTGGTGTATGAGAATATACTTCAGTGTCTTTTTTATTCAATATGTGTCGAGTACATAAAAGTGCCTAAAAATATTTTTACCAGAATATTTATTCACAGCAATCATGTATTTGACACATATCTCGTCTTGTCAACACGAATCTATGCAATTTTTGGTAATTTGAATCGAAAGCCCAGTGCTGCTTTGTATTGTTTCTGTTTGACATACTGATATTAGAGCTTATACTGAAATTCTCCACAGATAGACGAGCAACTCACGACAAATGATTGTCCAGACCATTCGCCCCCAGGAGGGCGGCCGCATCGAGCACACTTTCCAGCTTGTGAGTCGGGTCGCGCGCCAGACGCAGAATCTGAATTTAGAATACTAAGACACAAACAAAGCTCCATACATCCATTTCACGATCGAGAAAAATCCTTCTTTGACGGAACTCAGAACTCTAATCTTGGGTACTAACAGAGCAATGCGTAACTACACCTTTCCTTTCACATTGTAATCGCCAAGTGGAGTGCCACATCTAACAATGCGGAAAATCATGGGTAGAATCGCGGATAAATCTGTTATATTCTTCCCGAAACGGTTCAAATCCAACAAAATACCGCGAGTTTGCCGAAGAAACTGACCTCAAAGAACAGAGAGTCATCGGCTTCCTTCGGAGATGGTACGGCGTTGAAGGCCTTGTCCAGACACTCTTCTAGACTGCTGAAGCCGCGCAGCCACCACAGGTACACACCCATCGCCTGCAAATAACTGCATCAGCTTGAAATGTGAAACATTTGAATCGAACGTTGGCATAAATATAGCAGGTAATGAAGGTCAACCCTATCCTACTGAGCAGAACGTAAAAATCACGAATTCTCACGCGGGGTCTTAATTTATTTACCTACATTAAAAGACGGGTGAACTTTTTTCCGAACCGATTCTTCCCGAACCAGGTGGTTCGTTTCAAAATCCGAACCAATATTGGACTGACAAAGGTGGAACCGATTCAACTAATTAATGCTTAAGTTGGTCGACTACGTAACGTTTATTAGGGTTCGGTTCGGTTTCCTATCGGTTTGAGTTTGTAAGTGGTTCGGTTTCTTAGCGAACCACCTGGTTCGGTTTTGGTTCGGAAAGAGTCGGTTCGGAAAGAAATTTTTCGGCAAGAGGCGCTTTATCATCGGAGAAAGATAAGAAGACAAGGTGAAAGCATAGGACAAGACTATAGCGGTTATTAGGAGAGTATTGAATTTAACTCTGGCCAGTTACATTTATAAGCCAGTTACCGATCCGGAGGTTCGTCCTTAAACCAACGTGTTGTCCCACCTGTTTCCAGTTGAGGCCCTCGATACAGCTGACACGTTCCTTCCGTCCGTTTCGTGTTCTGTCCACCGTGCATCTGCCAGACATGGCCAGATACACCTTCAGCACACTCACTTCGATCAGACCCAGAGAGGAAGAGGACTCCCAGAACGAGATCTGAACCACATGTTTAAGTTTAACTGATTTAGTAAACCACTAATTGAAACGTACCATATCCACACTGCACAATGCAATATTCTCATTAACCAATGCTCACGAATGAGTGGTACAAATGAGATAGGTTGCAACGAAATATGCGCGGCTGTCAGTAATTACTGTCTCAAACAGTGTATTGTGTATGATCGAGGATAACAAATTAAAAAACATAGGGATTGCGATTCGATTGGAGGAACATAATGAAAAAAGAATTTCAATTGTTTACTAAAACTGTTGGCGACGTGAGTATATACGGATAGAAAAACTGACTTGCTGATCAAATTGCTGCTGCGTGGCTCTTGGGTCAACTTGAAACACTGCCAACAGACTGGCTAGATGGTGGAGATTCTCGTCGATGGCGGCGTCAATTGCCTCCAGAAGCTGGCCACGACAGAGGGCCGACCACACGGCCACACCTGCACAAATTCAGAGTAATAAAAGGAGGCACTTCAACTGTGTCTTGTGTCTTCTCTAGTAAAGTGTAAATTAATAACTATAACTACTCCTTGTCAGGAACGTTTTCAGTAGTTCTGCCCTACGAATAGAGAATTAGCTACAAACCTTTTCCCTTGTCATTTGTGGAAGACAGATTCTCTCTAGCCACTTCTTCGCGCAGCCAGTCACAAACTTTTTCGGTTCTGATAACTCTCCAACGACCTGAAACGATGCTCCAGTAATACGAAACAAAGCAATACCAAACTGTGACTATCGTTCAGAAAATTATCATTTGATTGTATTTTAGACAACATCTGACTGTACACAATAAGGGCATAAACATGCGAAACCAGCGAATCGAGCCGGTTTGTGAAAGCGGCTGCATTCTCTATTTACACGTTAGTACGTCAAAGTGTTTGAATGGATAGAATAATTAACATTAATCTCTTACCTAATGAAAAAGACTGATAGCTGATAGCAAAAAACCTATGAAAACAGCAGAGTCGAAGCGTGAAATGCCTACCTTCTCTGCTCTCCGGGAAAATTGCTCTGCACAGCTTCCACACCCGTTCTTCTAGCAGACGACTGCCTGGAAAATGTAACATGAGCGACAGAGTAGAAAATGAGCATCAAATCAATAGGCTTGGAAATAAGAATCACCAATAAACTTTTTCTGGCTTTTATCCAAAACAAAAATATGAAACGGTGCAGAATAAAAGATTAGAGAAAAGCTGAAAATTTTTCCCAGTTTTCAAGTATAACTCGTTCACAGATGCTTTTTCCAGGTTCTGAAGATGAACCGAAATGTCATCACAGAATAAACCATCTTATCACCTGGTGTTTAGTTCAACAAGATAACCAACCATAAATATTTTAATCTAGATGAGAAACTGACTTTGTTGGGCGGTTGCCATGAAAGAGTCGATCAACTGTGCGTGGTCGCTGTCAGGTTTGATGCGCGGCGCCACAGTCTGACCCACCACTTCGCAATGACGCACCTGAACAGAAGCAGACTCGAATATGAGAGAAGATTCACGGCTGGAAAGTTGGAAAGTACATGATTCAGAATTAGATTCATTAGTTTTATCGTTCAGGTACATCATTCTTACGTACGTGAGTACTACTACCTCTCTCTTTCCTTCTCCCATCTCTATAGTATCCAGACTCATGATACATTCCGCGACAGAGAATGTTATGAGAGCTCAACCACGCACAGAAGAACGTCACAGGATGAATGTATAAAAGAAGAAGATAAGAAGAATCGAGGCCAGACAGAACTCTCTTCAATGTGATTATTTTCTTGTAATAAAATGCTCACAATGGCCTACTGTACACTTACAAATAGACAATCCAAAATCACACTAGTTCCTAGTTGAAACCAAACAGAAAAGAAACATTTATTAGTATTAGCTACGATAATCGATAACATCTTAAACCCCTGAACCAACCTGTGCCGATATGGAGTTGTTCCGACGAATGGTCTGAGAAAGCCGCATATTGTTCTCCAACATGTCCGATATCAAATCCTGTAATTGAAAATGGGCGTTTGTAGAGCTACATAATATAATCGCTAGAGAAATACACTTCTATCTAGACGAGGATTCACTAATGACTGCCACTAACGTCAGGTTGTTCACGACCCAGCAAAATCAAGATTGACCAGTTCAGCTTCTACATACTCCCAAGTGGTGGTTTCCGTTTTGCTACCAGAAATCAAGTGAAACTGAACACTGGAAAACAATTAACAGCGAAAAAGTACGGTAGTAGTGAACAAGTATGCAAATTCATACAAAGGCAATCACAGGTGACTAACCATAAATGAAAATAGAAACACTCACCTCAGACAAGTCATTGGACCAGTCGAGACTTTTCACATAGACCTGGTTGCTGCTCGGCTGCAAACTCATAACGAATCGACCGGCTGAAATAATCAATATAAGTAAACATCTATTTAAACCAACCGCGGAAACCGCACAGTTTACGCATTCTAGTTTGGTAAACATGAAATTGCATTAAATTAATCACAATACTACCACCCTTCTTCCACCGGAATTTGAAGATCGGTTATTTTTATGTTTCTGAAAATGGAATAAAAGGAATAATTTGTTTTAAATTGCTTATTAAGACCCCAGATTCCCAGATTAGCCAAACATAACCACCAACTATATGTGTGACTACTCACTTGCACTCCATCCCACTCGCGAGACAGCCCCTCGGGCACTGGCCAAATCAATCAGCGAACTTGTACCCTTCGCAGTCGATTCGGATCTCTGAAAATAAGGCATAATGTTGGACTGCCGCATCACCAATTTTCGCAGTGTTTGACAGAAAGATCAATAGATGAGGATCCAAAAATATCATATACGTGGGCTTGTGATTCCAGAAAGATGCATCAGCGCGCAAAACATAATTATCGATCATTTCGCTGCTGCCAGACGCGGCAACAACAAGTACGATCAATAATGATGCCTAGCGCACTTTGACGCAAGTTAGAGTACTGGTACTGGGCAACAATGCCTGCAAATCCTGCTTTGAACACCATCGAATTGAGTTAGTCAACTATGATACACAAAACACTATTTCCTACATAACTGTATCTGCAACATTGATGAATTCTGGCAGCACCAGCTGCAACAGCTCTGTTCTTCTCTACGAACGTACCTTAACTCCTCCGGTGAACTGTCTGGTTGGTTCTACGGCAGCGGGCGCAGAGCAGACAAATGTGCGAGAAGACGGTAGCAGTAGATCCATCAACATCCTGTAGATTAGTTGATAAGAAAAGAAATGAATATAGCATTCGCTCATTCCAAAGCAAGCCCATACAATGTATTCGTCCATATACCGCTGTTTATGCTTTGATATCGTTGTTTGGGGTCGTGATTCGTTATAGCGTGTACCCAAACCAAACTACAACGGATAATTCGTGAAAAGTGGGGGACCAGGAAGTGTGTGAGTTCTGTTCGGTTTCACCGTTTTCAGCAAAAAGTGAACAATACGATGTTGTGAATGAGTGTGCAACAAAAGTAGAACAACACTCAATACATTTGTTTGCACGACGGTTCACAAAAAACATTATTACAATAATATCAATTCAACGTGAAAATGCATAGTGATTTCACCTAAAAACATTGTGAACCGTTGTGCAAACAAATGTATTGAGTGTTGTTCTACTTTTGTTGCACACTCATTCACAACATCGTATTGTTCACTTTTTGCTGAAAACGGTGAAACCGAACAGAACTCACACACTTCCAGGTCCCCCACTTTTCACGAATTGTTCTATTTTTGCTAGTTGTACTAGTACAATCCCTCCTAGAGTAGAATACGAAAAACGAACTTTGAAAAGTGGTGACTATCAAACATCCGGATATCTGGACGAAGTTTCGAGTTTTCGAACGGTGTGATCCTGGTTTTTCAGAATATTTTTTGGCGCCGGTTGACCTCTAAAGTTGTCGCCAGCGCCAATAATCAAACATGTTACTCCGATTGGTACCAATTAGCTAAATTTTCGGCGGTGTTTTGGTTCGGAAACCTTATTTTCAATCTTGGCGCCAATTGGAGGATGAAAGAGCCTTTTGGCGCCGATCATCGAAAAACTGTGGGTACCCGAGTCGTATTCGTCCACTACATCTAGAGTGCTGACCTCTGTGAACGATTCCGGTCGTTACCTACTTCGCTAGCGTTTTTCTCATTTGGCGCCAGTGGGCGCGAGCATTTGGCGCCAAATGTAAGCCAAAGCACCATGTGCTCGGAAATAGTTGGAGTTCACTATTAGGACCTCCATGCATAATTTGAAACCATTTCACTGATGGAAACACATGTTTTTTTAGCTTATGGCGCCAAGCGCCAGACACAACGTAACAACCCCAAACGTTCGGCGCCGAGCTAACTTTGGGTTTTACATACGTGTGCCAAATTTCAGCCAATTCGGTTCAGTAGTTTATTCAATACTATGCGGACAAGGGACAGGAGACGGGAGACGAGGGACAACGGAAAATTTCATAACGACACGAGAACATAACTTTTTTTAAACTCGACCGATTTCTCTAATTTTTTCACACAACATGTATCGAATAGATCTCTAGCTCTCTTTTTTTTAAATTCCGAAAAAACGTTCTATTTGAAGACTTTTTTGATTTGAAAGCTAAAAATGGGTGCGCAATGGCCAAACCAAACACAACTCACACGCAGCGCTTCGCGCTGCGCGCGATAGGCCATTCCCGCTATATGGTCTTTTTTGCGTAACATGTTTGAAAAGGACGACAAAACACAGTTTTCATATGCTAAACTAGTAAATCTCAAGATATGCAGTGAGATTATTAAAATCGATAACCCACTTGCTCTCCTCGTGCAACTGATCCATGTACTCCATCTTTGCCTTCTTCTCGGGTGGCAACTAAAGATAGAGATGTATCGAAAAAGTGTCATTCCGTGGTGCACACGCTGTCGAGTAGTTAACTCTTTCAGCCAACTTTGCATGACGGTATGTTTCACGGTAATCTGGTTTCCGTAAAAAATGCCACCATATTAACCGAAATCGAACCGCCACCAAAACCAAAGATCATGACACATTACTATCAGCAATATCATGAAACTAACAACTACACTTTTCGCATTCTCTGTCTCTCTCCAGCCCCTTCTCTTGCTATGTTCTATCCCGATTCCATCTGGACCCACCTCATCATAACTTCTCTCTTCGTCTTCCATATTGTTCATAGTGTCATTCATCAGATAGTCGTCGTCCACAATGCCAAGCAGACCCCCGGTGCTATTTCCTCCGAGACCAACATTTCTCTAGAAATCCCAATTTAAATATAAACTTCAACACTACAGTGCGGCTGGATCAGATCCTTGTGATGAGGCCTCCGATAAAAGTTATCATAACTATCCGATGAACCGAAACTAAGGGCCAGTCGTTTCTTCTCGGAATGAAACTAATCTTTCTCTATCAAATAAAAATGCGTGCTCGACCCTCCTTTGAAGGTCACACATGTTGAATTAGTATGATTGTGAGTACAGCATATTCACACCAACCCACCTTGAGAGTTTCGGTAGAATAGGCTGGCGAGTTCTCAGCATCTTCATAGTCCTCCACGATCATCTTAAATCATAAAATAGATCATCAATGAATAGAGTGCCTTCATACAGTTACTACTGTTAAGTTACGGAAAATGTGCCAAACCGTTGATAAAATAATTTTCACACGGCCAACATAATGCTTTTCACTCCCATAGTAGAAACATAAACTTGTTTTACCACTTTCAACGCAAGTTTGCCGTCAACCCAGGCTTGTTAACTTGAGCACCCAAAACTTTGTCTCGACAATCGAGCGAATTGATGAAAACGAGTGAATTTAAGAGTTACCTTTCTGATTCATACAGACCCTACAGCTAAACTACGAAACAATCTGTCCACTAGAATAGAAAAACAGAACAATTTTGGTTGGACAGATTTATTCGTAGGTCAGACAGAATCAATGAAGTTAATAGAGAACACAGAAACATGGGCTAGAACATAACCGGCAAAATAATCAGAAACTATGAGCTCATGTGATTCGCATTTGAGAAATTCCTAACAACGACTACCGAAATGATAATCAGTCAACAAGTTATAACAACGTCTAAAACCGAGTAATTCATGACTGGAATGCAGTGTACAATGAACAATAACAACTCTCTACCAGTTAAGTAAACTAAAAATAGCCAAACAATAAATTTTAAATACGTAACGTGATATTTGGTCCCAACCAGGTGAGTATACTGCTAGTGAAATAAGGAGCCACGTAAACATGTTGTATACATCATATCCCAGAAACGTGTTTCACATTTCACGTGACTTCTCCATTTGTTTCTAGCAAATAGCCTCATCTCTGTTTAGTATTCGTACCGCACCTCATCATTTGACGTGGGGGGCAGCAGATGTAGACCAGTCCGTTGGACCTTCGACTGCAGTTGTCTCTCCGAGAGGGCCGACCCCGTGCGAGATGGGGGCACCGTGGCGGCCGGAGCAGCCAGCGCAGAATCACCCTCGTCGTCCTGCATGACAAGCATTCAATAAGGAATACTCTATTTATTCCCCGCATGAACGATGAATAACGATTATGTAACGGGGTTATACCCTAACTTCATTAGGAGGTAAAAAGTATGAAAATTGGAGAAGGATCGATTACAAACAAACATTATTCTTCTACAGGTGAAATTTCTGATCAATAACAAGTATATTCCCACCAAAATATTGACTAATCAAAAATTCATTTTCTGTGTAGGTGCAACATACCTCATTACTACCCCCGTCAGCCAAATAGCTCTACAATTAACACCAACAACGTACCGGGAGTCCGTACTTGCTGAAGTGTTCCACCTTGAACACCCAGCTGCCGGTGGTGGGTCGATAGTCCTTGAAGACGGCTCCCATGTTGGCCGCCACCCGCTCCAGACGATCTCTCCAGCCCATGTCGGCCAGAAGAAGAGGATCCTGAGAGATTAAACACTAATTCGCTAAAAAAAAAGTGAGACATACAACAGTAAGGTCCGATTAAACCTCGTACGAACCAAATGTTTATAGTTTTGCTGAGCATTCATACCCACCTACTAAACTAGAAACGTATTCTTGTCATCGGTCATTTCTAGATGTTCTTATTAGTTGCCATCCAACATTCGATTTCTGTCAACGACTCACCTTGACCTCCTGCTTGGTCTGTTTGTCGAGATGCCAGACTCTCTCCAGAGTCACCTCAGCCTCCCTGTTCAGACCTTCCCCTTCTTCCGGTTTCTTCGACTCATCTGGGTATACGGTGACCTCCTTGTGACGGAACACAACAATCTATAAACAAATTGGAGATGAAAGAAACCTGTAAGCAAATCGAAGACAAAAAAGTTAACTCTCGGCGGTCGTGGGTAATACTTCATTTCCGCAGTTACACCAAGCAGAAAAGGACGAAACATGATTAAAATTTCTTACAGAACGGAAATCAATCATATTGGTCTGATTCGAAGAATTCAATATAACGTTTTTGAAAGAGCTAGTGGAGCCACGTGTAAAACGTTCAAATACAAAAAGTACCTCATCCAGAACAACGTCTGATAGTTCAATTCTTCCGGGCCAGAACACATTTCCGTAGGTGGCACGACCGACCGTGAGACCATCGGGAAGGACAACCTTGCCATCAACAATCTGAAACAACGCAAATAAGAGCAACGATATCAGGACGTAAAAGTGGTAGCCGACTCCTACCTCCCTCTACAGTGAAGATTATTTTTTAGAGCCTTTACCACGAATTCAACATTCTCCAAACATGACCTTGATGTCTGACAATCAAACACCAGTAAGGTGCGCCTATTCCATGGAAAGGTATCAGTTTTTCCATTTAAACACGCAAAACTTTTGTATTTTTGATGAGTAGGCAATTTTTCCATTCATTGGCGGAAAAGTAGGTAGTTTCATGAATTTGACAAGCTCAACTAATTATGAATACAGGGTTCTACGTGACTTCCACATACCATGTTCGCCATTTCCCTGATAGTGGGTTCACAGTAGTAGTCAGTCGAGTTGAGTCGGACTCCGGCTGGAGCCGTGACAGCTGGTCTGTCTTCCATTTCCACCACGGGCGACGAGCGAGATGCTCCACTTCGCTGTGCAACGGCGGGCTGAAAAGACAACAAGAAATACAGACTACTGTAATGATTATCCTCAACCAAACGTAATCAATGACATAGCTCTGAAAGTTACCGCCAATTCCCAAGCATGCTTACCGGCGTTTCTGGCGTAATTGAGAACTGTGGTAACTTACAGCTTCAGTAAGAATACAACTATCCATACATAATGTATTATATTGTATATAATTCAAAACTACATAAGAATGTTTCACTCTAACCGAGGCCATCGATGAATCCTCCGACATGGTCGCGTCAAAGTTCAGTCTGGGCGGTGGCACGATGTCGCGCTCTTGGACTCGTTGAATGGCTGCTTCTCGTGGGGCCATCGTGGGACTGGAAATAAAAGACAAATAACATAATAGCTTCATAATCGATACGAAAACTCCTGTATGAAAACGCTCAAGTTCTTTTCGAGCAAAATCATGAATTGAATGCAGAGTAAAGCACATCCATAGTTGAGAATGTAGTACTTTTTTAATCTGCTCACCTGAATTCTGAAAGAGCGGGCTGGTCGGTTCCCGTTGTCTTGGTGCGGGGCAGCTCGTCCGGATCGCGCGCGGCCGCGGATCTATTCATGGAGGCCGAGAGATCAGAGAGGACAGACACGTCCAGATGCTTGATGTTCGACTTGCGCGCGGACAACACGTTGCCGTTGCCGGCCAGAGCTCGCTCCAGCACGTGGTCGATGCCAGACGATCTGGAATCAATCAATTGGCTTGTTGCTAGATCAGTAGGTCCCGCAAAACATGGAAACTGATCGTACTCACAAAATTCTGGAGACCGATCGTCTCGCCTGTGGTGAGAACACTAAATAATATGGACAGAAAGTTTTACAAGAAGCTCCCAAAATGTTCACAACACAGAAAAACGGATTGTCGTAGGTATTTCTATGGACTGACTTATCGAGAATACTCTTGTTGACAAAATCGGGTAGATTGGCCGGCTTTCGTCCCTGCGTTCCATTCATTATTCTCGGAGTTCTTCCGGACGACGTGTAGTTCAAGTCCTGACCAGGTGGAATAGCCGCGGATCTGATCTGAAATCAATAATGTGACTTCTGAAAATGAAACAAAAACTATACCTCCGAATGCATGTATATCACTTTTCAGTTACCATATCTGTCGACTTAACTAGTTCCCGCATCTTCATTTTTGATTATGAAGTTCAGACTCACTTCAAAGTGAGGTTCGTTCGAATGATCCAAATCCAACTCAAACCGAGATCAACTGGGAGACTAACCTTAGAACCGGCCACAGGTGTTTCCGATGAGAGGAAGGACGTCTTCAGGGTATTACTGGAGACGGACAGATTTCCACATGCGGCACTGGACGGACTATTCATGACCGTAGAATTGTTCGCACTCTTAGCTGCCAGAAAACGCATCTGACGAGTGGTACTGGAAGAAGCTCAATGGTAATGCATATCTCATGCGCGCATTGCTCAACTCATCTCATGCTTCTTCATACTAACTGAGAACTGAAATAATCGACCTGCTTTTCTGTCAAACTTGTCACAACTAGACCAATTAAAAACAATGAAACGCGACTTAATGCAAATTGAAGTTCACTTTTTTTTGAAGAATAGTTGGACTATCTGTATTTAGAGAAAGAAAGTTCACTTTATTGATTATTAGTCGGACTGTATTTCCTACCCACCTAGTTGGATTGGGTTTATCGTCCGTATCATTCTTGGAGGAGGACAATAGCGAGAGGAGCGGGGAGTCTCCGTAGGGACTGGCCGCCAGACGAGCCTCGATCATCGCCATCTTAATAACAATTAAAGTATGAAGTTTATTGCCCATTGATTAAAGAAAAAAGAGTACTAAAAAAACTAGCTTTTTATACAAATGACAAGATTGTTTGGAAAAAACGAATCCTGAAGGATAGTATATGTTAAATGTACACCAGTGGGGTTCGACAAAAGGGAGTACGTTTTTGGATTTGAATCCGTCAATATTAATGATTTTGCATCAATAATAGACGAATGTTTTCGTTTTCGGCAAAAAAGAGCCCGCTTCTTAACTTTTCTGGCTACTCTGATAACTTTGCTGGGATATGATGTTGGAGAAGGACGATTATGTGGTCCAATCCCAACGCTTCAGTCCTTTAAACTGCAATACATTTTTCAATTGCAGTTTGAAGGACCGTTGACACGGGATCGGTCCACATAATCGTCCTGCTTCAAATGTACAACCTACCTTCAGGTGGGTCTCGTTCACATCCGATCCCAGTACCACCACCGGAGCCGGCATCGACACTGTAGACGGAATCGTAGCTGCTGACGCTGAAACACACTTAATGACTTAATTCAGGATAACAACGAAAATGCCTTCAACTTTTAAAACTAAAAGTAGATTGTTGGAAGTCAACACTGCAGTTTTGCTGTAAATTACGTGATTTATCAGTCTTTTCATATGAGTATGTTGTTTTCTAGATATCACTGGTGCCTAGTGTGTCTGTAAGGTTTCAAGAATAATGTGGAAAAGAGCAAGGTGTTACAATCCTTGGAAAGAAACCGGGTTTTTTATCCATTACATGCAAATTTCCCGGAATTGGCGGAAACGAAACCCGTTCTATGAATATTCCTGGATATTCCGATAAGTGTAATGGGGTAAGCGTTTAGATATATAATGATGAGTAACAGGGTTTCTTGAAAGTCATCTAAAACTACCCACCAGCCGGTGCAGCAGCTCCGAATAGTCCTCCTGCTTGCTGCTGGGCGGGCTGCGCACCAAAAAGACCACCGCTCTGTGCTGGTTGACTTCCAAACAAAGAACCTGCAAAATATCAATTTCTTCTTATACTTTTGGTTACCGAGTCTTTTATAGTTTATGAAATCTAGAATCAGATAGCTTCAACTACCGTAAGCCCCGCGTGATATTCTCTGAGAAAATTCAGAAGAAAACTCGCCTGTGCTTGCGGCAGGTGCACCGAACAGACCGCCCGGCTTAGCAGCAGTATTGCCAAACAGTCCTCCGCCAGTATTTGTCGTCGCTGCTCCTACAATTACAAAATATATTCTAATAAAACATTTAAAAAGGACAGATAGTAATACCTAAACACAGCTTTCTAAAGGTGTGTTAAACGCATTTCTTTTCTGCAATTTCGCATTCTAGCTATTATTGGTTGCCACTGAAAAGTAAGCGGGTCAATATCTGTAGCCGAGAGAATGGCAGAGATGTTCATCATACAAAGTACAATCGAAAGTTCGGAAGCTAATTCAGCAGAACTTCGCGAATGGAAAGAGTGAAGAGCACACTCCAGACACCAACCAAAACTGGGATTCGAATGATTTTTTTTACAATGTCTTCCACAAGAATTATATTAGTCGTACATTGCTAGTAAATCAGAGTAAGCCCTACCGAATGAAGTATTTGTGGCTGCGCCTCCAAATCCGAAGCCAGAACTCTGTGTGGTGGCCGGCTTTCCGAATAGCGAGGTGCCGCCGGCAGCCGGCGTACTTCCTCCGAACAAACCTCCAGTGGCTGGAGCTGCCGCTTGACCGAACGTACTCGCCTGAATGTGATGATGAATGAACATGAACTAATCGGAAATTGGTTTCAAACATACACACACACACACATCACGCTCCCGGTCTTTGTTCTCATCTATCGGAATCGCCACGAATTATAACAACGTGGAATCGTCAAGCTCAGGAAGATAAGGAGCAAACCAACCAATTCGTTTTATTGTTCTTCAATCATCATTTCCTCTTGCAAAATACACGTGTTTTAAATCGATCCCTTCAAACGAATCCGTTGGTAGGTGACCATTATCGACCCGAAGAAACAACACTCCCGCCCTAGAAAAGAAACATGAACATACCGCGGGGGCGCCGAAAAGACCTCCTGACTGCTGCTGCTGGGCAGGCTGACCGAAGGTAGATCCACCAAAAAGTGACGACTGTTGTTGCTGCGGCTGCGCGGCTCCGAATGCCTAAACGAAAATAATGAGGAAGTTTCAGTTACAGCTATTGATAATGAAAAAAGTGCTTTATGAATAACATTTAATGCGTAAATATTAATGCGATAAGTTCCCGCTACGACTATCGACACGTACGAAGTATCCAGTATCCTAACTTACATTTATATACACATTCTCTGTCTCAGCTTACAATCTGTATTGATCCAAAAAGAATTGAAACAGACACGATGGATATACACTAATACATCATTTAAAATATGTTGAAAACCATACAATATACCACACACGTAGTCCGTTCATAGATTGAACACATGAAAATTAATGATTTTGCATCGAAAATAGACAACCTTCCTCGTTTTCGACGGAAAAGTAGCCCGTCTTTCGATTTTTCTGGCTACTAGGACATCTCTACTGGGTACTGGGCTACTGGGGTATGAACACACGAAACTCACCGGTGTTGAGGTACTGGCCCCGAATAGATTGGTTGTTCCCGTGCTTGCGCCAAACGTGGTTGCAGCCGGCTGCGCGGCCTGACCGAACAGACCACCACTGGCCGGCTTCTGACCAAACAACGAAGTTCCCTAAAAACAACGATTGTATAGGGTTTCTGGTTCAAACGTTGATAAAACTAATCCATTTTGAAAACTGCAACTCTCAAAACACACTCATATGCACTTATCATAATCAATTTCTCAAATCCTCACTGTGCATAAAAAGTGAAAACTGCGCGAGGGGCACTGGGAGTTTGATACCGGTTAGCAGTGCCACGTGAGCCTAATGTGAGTAAGTAATACCAGAATGTTCCAATATCGTACTTTGAACCCAGCACTTTATTTTCGAGGCGTAGATGTGTAAATTCCGTAATGGTTTTGTTCAATGTTCATGCACCAGTACGGTCGCACTATATGGCGAAAAAAAGAGTCCGTTCATAGATTGAAACGTTTGAAAAAAAGTTTTGTATCAAAATAATATATTTTTTTCGATCTCAGCGAAAAAAATAGCCGGTTTTTCGATTTTTCTGGCTATTCGGACAACTTCACCGAGACGTGGAACTGTTTTCAGAACGAAGTTAGTATTACCTGTTGCGGGGTGCTGGTCTGTCCTCCGAACAGCGACGTTCCTCCTGTCGAAGCGGTGCCACCGAACGGAGACGAACTGGCAGCTGCAAATAAGAAATGAATACAGTTGTAGCCTTTTGTGCAAGCCAAGCAAGGTCTTCTTCCATACAGATTACACATAGGCGTAGTATTCTGATCAACTAATTGAAACTCTTCTTAATCAGCTTTTACGGCTAAAAACTATACGTAAACATAGGTAGCTATAACGACATGGTCGAACATTGAGCGACCAATTTGATCAATGCACAACAATCATGGCTTAATTCGAAATTCGAAGAAAGCTGATATCAAACCATAAGATCACGTATTAAACCATAACATCACATATTAAACCATAACATCACAATAGGTCACTACAACTACGAAACTGCCGAGGTATAACGATATTTGAACCGACCGGGAGATCCGAACAACGATGGTTTTTGCTGTTGTTGTTGAGTGGCGCCAAACAGCGATGTTCCTGTCGAAGCTGTGGTTGAGCTGCCGAATAAACCACCCGATGTGGTGCTCCCGGCTGCGGGGGCCTTCCTATTCGCCATGTAGTCCTCCACACGTAGCTCCTGAATCAGATGTGCTATAGTGTCATAATCCCCAGATCATGCGATGGGTACTTGCCAGAACGTATGGTGGTGTGTGTAACACTTTAAGAGAATTGCAAATCAAACTAGTGGTGAAAACATTGAAAGGAAGGAATACATCTTGAAAACATAAACATATGTGTAATGTGTTTATGAAAAAGCTGCTTTCTATTTCATCTTTCAACCGTTTCTCTACTATCAGATTAACAGCATTAGAACGGTTCGAGTTTATTACAAACTTGCTGATACAATCTATTTTCTCATTGACCAGGATCCCCTATAATACTGCTACTTTCCAGCAAACCCACCTCAAAACTCTTCGACTCATATTCTTTCATGGCAGTGATGCAGAAGTTTTTCGTCTGGATCGTCTGCTGAGAGCCATTCTTCATCATTGTGTCTTGTGCCACCAGCGGATTGAATTTGACTGTCGTTCCATTTGGTACTGCGGCCGCCGATCCTGAAGTGAAAATGATTATATAGATATATAGTTCAACTAGTTATGTATTTATATTAGTTATGATAATCAATGCCAACCAGAGCTAAACTTTGGCATTATTAAAACTAATATTGATAGCCGCAAAACATAGAATATGTTTGAATGACACCAGAAGGTTCGATTTACACAATGAAAAAATCGAAATAAATTAGGCATACACCGCCAAGGCCTTTTATGAGATGGGGAGTTGCGAACTAATTTTGACGAATAGGGGTCGCGAGTTGAGAACTTGAAAAACCGCGAGTCGGTCACTGGAGAACCGAACCGACCGGTTCTCCAGTGAATGCTTCGAACTGAACCGACATTAAACAAGCCGAATTAAACAAGCAAGTCGCAGACAAGGTGAAATAAGGAGACCAAAATATACCTCCGAACAAGCCTCCACTTGTGGTAGTTGTTGATGATCCGAACAGGCCTCCTCCCGAGGAACTTGCTCCAAATGTGTTCGTCTGCTGTGGAGTCGAGCTAGCTCCGAACAGAGACGGCTTCGACTGACCAAAAAGAGACCCGCCACTCGTGTTTGCTGCTGGTTGAGCACCTAAACCAAACCAGAATTTACTGTATCACCAGAACATCGTGAACAAATTAGCTGAAGCTAACCAAGCTAGAAAGCGCTACTAGAATATTCATTAAGGTGGCTACAATATAATGATGAAAAATTATATCGGCTCTGGGCACATTGTTATCGGCTGAGTTCGAAAAACAGTTCACTAACCAAAGATTGATGTCGATTGCTGTGGTGTGGATGGAGAGCCAAACACATTTGTTGTAGTTTTTTGCCCAAATAAAGAAGATCCTGATGTATTCGCCGAACTAGTTTGTCCAAACAGACTTCCAGCTGGCTTATTCTGTTGACCAAACAATGAGGAGCCTAGAACAAACTCTTTTTATTTTATTCTGCTAAGTTTCCATAAACCCAGACCACGTTTGTACTTAGCTATTTAATGCATGTTGAATGTTCGAATAAGATGCAAATGATAATAAAGATAGTTATCCCATATTCAATGAACACTCAACAATAGGGTACTATTGCTAATGGGGGTGCAACCACCGAATCCTATTTTTGAACACACTCATCACCTTTCCTTTGAAGAAAATTCTAAGGTTCAGTGTGGATCTAAAAAAAACGTTGTGTTGACTAATAGGTTTAACAACTTCATCTTGAATAAAATACGACCAAGTAACTACCTGTGGCTCCAAATGTGTTGGCAGTGCTGCCGAATGCTGGCTTGCTACTTCCAAACATACTGAACTCCAAGTGGAGTCGTTGTCGATCTGAATAGATTGGAAAAATAAGAAACACCTGTATATATTAAAAGTGCAAGCAAAATATGACCCTTTACTATCCAACGAAAATTAGTTTTCTTCCCAAAGAGAATAATGAAAAACATATACTATGCGTAAGAGCGTAAGTCTATCTAATGATACCTAAGACACTCAACTTAAAATAGGCGAGAATCTTAATTACTAGCATATGATAAAGTTAGCTATATTTAAATAGAGACAGAGAGAGATGTTATCAAGATGAAAAATAAAGGGCGAATTCTTTATTTAATCCGGTATTTCGTTAACCCTCCCAGTTAACCATTAACAGTTAACCGGGTTAACTCTTTTGTTAAACACCAATTAACCCAAATTTTTCCCAAAATCCATTGTAAAAAAGGGTTACAAAGGAGTTAATAAAAGGGTTAACCCGGTTAATGGTTAACTGAGAGGGTTAACGAAAAACCGGGTTCCTTGTGGAACAGCGTTCATCTGATACGAACAAACAAATAGTGAATTAACGATTGACCATCACTTAAAGATAGGAAATTAAATATTTAATGATGAACACAAATCAAAATAATTCCCGATTCAAATTTGGAAAGCCGCATTTGGCAAGATAACGCGCGTAAAACGGGGCGGATTGTGTAAAACGCGGGCGATAGCATTGTAAGGTCGCCAAAAATTCAGGTCCATCAGCAAGATGCCCAGAGTGGGAAGGGGGGTTGGCCAATTGGGTGATTCCACAAGTAACCGGTCGGGTATTTTCCATTATTGTATCTTGCACAGCATGTGTCAAAATACGCGGAAACTGGAGATGGTTAGTATAGCAGACGTAGTGATCAACGTAATACCCGGTCCGGTTGAATGAAAAATTCGCCAATGAATTACGACGCCGAAATGTTTCCATAAACATTACTACAAATATACCTTCAATGATGAATGTCGTGCGCTATTTCAGATTCAGATAATATATAGATGTCACTTGTGTGGCAAATGATTCACGAAGCATTAGAAAATATATTCATTTTCAACCACCGAAATAACACATCTCTTCAAGCTATAATTCCGTATAAATTAAATAACAAACAAATCCCATAAACTAGGAAGCAAGCAACAGTTGAACAGAACATATGCTAACAAAACAAATGTGTTCAGAACATAATTTGATGCTAGGACTTATTCAGCCTTGGTTTCGAATTTGGGATACTTCTGCTGGGCACCCTTCCACTCCATTCGGCCAGATACCATATCATTCACGACTCTTCCCAGTTCAGAAATCTGAAAAAAATTGGATGTGGTTGTAACATTTCGTTGGTGGTTATAATATACCGTATAATATCTCGAATTTTGAATAAAATCAGGAAACTATCCCATTCTTATTCGATACCAACCTCCAATCGAATCTGTTCCATTGTCTCTGCGTGTCTCAGAGTTACGGACCACGGCAATTTCTCGGATTCGAAATCAACGGTGATGCCGAAGGGAATACCAATTTCGTCGGTACGAGCATAGCGGCGACCGATCGATCCGGAACTATCGTCCTAGAAAGGAAACAACTTTTTTCGGAGACTTGTATGATTCAGTGCCACCCTAAATCTTTATGAGCTTTCTGGTTCTAAAAATACAACAAACTCTAGATTGTTTTGCTAAACAAAAGATTGTAAATCTTGCAAACAGTATGATTGGTCAACAAACTACACCACCAGAAATTCGGTGAACCTACCACACGATAGCTGAGATCATAGCTGGCCAGTTCCTCTCGGACTTTCTCAATGATTGGCGTCAATTTTTCATTCGATGAAATTGGCAGAACGGAGCACTTGATAGGCGCGATGAGCGGGTTCAGTGTCAGGAACTGAATGAAACTAAATATAACAAACCAACAACAAACAAAACACTACACATCACTAACCACGACCGAAAGTAAACTGACGCAATCGAATTAATAAACCATATGTAGAAAGATTCCCTAGAAAACAAGAAAAACACACGGTGTTGTATTTATAATTGGAAAATTGTATTGAATCGAGAAGAAAGGATACTCAGCGAACACATGACAACATAGACCACAGCGGTCCGATAATAACCAACCCGTACACTCTTGTCTGCCAAGTTTACAGTGATTGTTTGCGTTTCACACGCATTTTTGTGGAATTACCACCATTTTGCACATAAAAACCGTCCTCATTACAACAAAGACTTACCGTTCGTTGTTCATCGCCCTCTCTCTGTCGGAATGCGTGTTCGAGAACAGCATACATGACGCGACCGATTCCGAAAGATGGCTCGATCACAGACGGAGTAATTTCTTCCACGTGAACCTGAAACGTGGAATGGTGAACCTTCCAACTTTTTTTGTAAAATACTACAAATTGGCCGAATAAAAAAAACAAAGCCATCCTTCATCTCCTCCCCAAAAACTTCAAATTAAAATACCTTCTTCTCGAAACGCTTCACAGTCAACATATCCGGCTTCAATGAGAATGAGTCGCTGTCAATCTTCAATTCGAACAGCCTTGAAAAGAGAGAAATAAATGATATATCTGTACCGAAATAAATGATATATCTGTACTGTGGATTAATCAATGTACAAGTACACGGTTCTCCTCACGTCCTCACGTGAAAGCAGGAACGATCATCAACCTACAGTAAACATAGAATTTACTATCGCGCAAAGAACGTATCCTATGTCTACATAAACAGGCCAATGAACACTCACTGTTTCGTGGCCAGATCAGTTTCCAACGCAACGATATCGGACTCAGTCATGGAGCTCAGTGTCTGTTGGATCTGAACAGAGAAAATGCTCCCAGGCCAGGTTACAGATAATCACAAAAAAGCTCATTCTTTCAGCAGAACATGGATTGATACGAAACATACAAAAAAAATACATGATATAACACCGACATTCTCTAAACCTATGACAGACCCTGTGTGAGATAAACGACCCAATGTTTCTAGCGCAAACTACACAACAAAGATTAACCAACCCTCTTCGCGTCTTTCTTGTAGGCTTTTCCGAGAAGAGCCATGTTCGGATGAGCTTCCACCACATGCACGTTGCGAGGTTCTGACAGCTTCTTCTCGGCAACCAGCTGGAAATAATGGTATTGGTTAATCTTTCGGGTAGAACTTATACACCGATGGTAATACTTATACAATGGCAGACCAAGCAGTCCAGCACTGTTTTTAACAAATTCGCGCTTGGTCGCAATAATTTACTGTTTTGCAACGACGCTTGTTTTGAGATGGCAGACGGAAAAGGGAAAGTGAGAAGACCAAAAACTGATGTCGACTGAGTTTAATCGAAAAGTTTGAAGAATTATCGTCTGCTGATGTGCAGAATCAGCATACAGATCACAATACCAATAGAATATACACATGAAGAACGCTCATTCATACCTTGACATTTGTGACCCTCTGGTGTTGCAACAGATCAAAACAGGACCTATCGGCGTTACCAACACACTCGATCCATCCATAACTAGTGAGAATCTCAGCATCCCAGCAGTCCTGAAGTACAAAACTTTACTATAAAATCAAACTATGCAGAAGGTTGTAGATATACTAAGTAGTACAAAAATAACCAAAAAAGTTCCAAATTGCCAGGACAGCTAAAAATATAGCAATAGTGTGTAGTAGTGTACATACCTCAAAGTTTAACTAACTAATACTATAGAAAGTTACGTAATTGCTATAGAAAGTTACGTAAATCCCTCGGCTCACCTTAGCGTAATGAGCCATTTCATTAGCAAGATGCTGACGGAATCTCATTCTTCGTGGATCTACTCCAACTTTGATCAGGTACATATGAGTACGAGCCATATAATATCCCAGACTTTCATTGTCCACAATTTTCTGAAAATACCGGTATTATTTGAAGAGAATCGACAATTCATGAGATAATACATCTAATTATCAGGAAACCTCAAACTAATCTATGAGTTGAGCCATAACTAACCATTTGTGTTCATGAAATATTCAAAATTCATATTCTTGAACAAGCTAGAGCGCTCAAAAAATAAGAAAACACCGAAAACTACTGATCTGAAAGTGAAAACTACTTATCAACAAAAATTATAACCTCTACAAGCAAGAAAAAACTTCCTAGTATGGAATAACTTACTTTGGCAACCGCATCTCCGATTTTCATGCGTTGGGCGGGTTGTCCATCCATCTGATTACAGGCAGAGAACAGTGTCATCTCTCTGTCGGCAACCTAGAAAAGTCCCGAGAATTACATAAGAGTATTACCGTTAGACTTAGCCGCAAACCGTTGCACCGTAGTCTGATTATGTAAAGTAATCAAGATGCAAACAGCCACAAATCACAAACGAACCTTGTGGAACTTTGGACAAGATTTGTCCTCGGGATCAACAAAGTGCTCAATTTCACACATTGTGAATTCACGGACGCGGATGAGTCCCTGTCGGGGGGAGATTTCGTTTCGGAATCCGAGACCGATCTGGGCGGCTGCGAAGGGAAGCTTGCCCTGCAAATATATAATAGAAGTTGACGAAGGAAGGGTGAAACATAAATACTAAAGATTGTAGTTTGAACTTGAACCGGAAACCAGAGAAAAAGTGTTTTGAATAATTGACTGAAGGAACTCGGCCTAGCCTACCGCCTTCTCACAAGTTGAAAAAAAACAAGAGCAGGACGCTACCTGGTTGAATTCGAGAAGTCTCTTGAAGTTGACGAATATTCCCTGCGCCGTTTCTGGGCGGAGGAAAGCCTGAAAAGTGAAAATACAATAAGTAAACAGTAGTTATGATGTTCTCTACCGAATAGAAATGAACAGTAACAAAGACATTAAAATTAACTAACAAATGCTCCCGCTGCCTGATTGCGAAGAGTGTACCAAAATGTTGCCGACAGATTCATTTCGCATCAGGAAACAGTAATTGGAAAATTTTAATATGTACTGTAGGAGTAGGAGTCTCAGTAGGAATGGTGTTGACCATACCTTGAAATCTCCAGTGGGTCCGATCTGAGTGGGGAACATCAGGTTGAAAGCCAGTGGCTCACTGAGATCATTTCCAGTTATGGGCGATTTGAATGCGAACTTCGTGATGACCTGAAAGAGTAGCACCGTTTTTCGAACTAAATACGTGAAAAGTCATTATTTTACATCCAACATTCAAGAACGCTAAATTTCCCCGATATTGGGACAAAAATAGCCCGATCGTCGAACTCTTCTGGCTATTTGGACCGCTATACTGGAGTTGGAGTGAGAATAAAAAAGTTTCGGAATATGGAAAAAAAACACCACATTCGGATAAACGCTCACCTCTTGCATGTCCGTGTCGTCAAATCCCTCCAATCGAGCCAGCACGTCTTGCAATGCAGCTTTAGTTTCTGCCGAAGTCTTTTTCTCCTGAACAATGGCTACATTATTGAACAAGGACAAATTTTAGTAGAGCTACCCAATCAAAAATCGATATGTAGCTTATGTAAATAAACTACTAACGCAAATATTTCCGAAACCACAATATATGAAAATGTCAATGTAACAATTACCGAGAGTTGTTTTTCGGCTCCGTTTTTGATCAGATGATCAGCTCGGAAACATTCGCCAGTTTTCAAGTCCTTCACCATCCAATCAGCGAATCGCTCCACATGACCAGAGGTCCTGAAAAAAAGAAATGCATATTAACACTTCGCGAAAACAGACAGGCAATTTTTTCATTCCTTCCCAGTGTCCATTCGTTGAAAATACCCGGTAATCAATGAAAATAAGTCGAAACTAAACATTTCCGACAACACAATAGCATTCCGAATGTAATTCATGTTTAAAATGGGGAACATTGCAATATTTAAGTATTTAAGACACTTTAGACAAACATGGTGATTTTCGAGTATACCACGGAAACAGTCACAGAAAACATACTTCAACACCGTCTCGGGGGTGAGGGAGGTACAATCTACTTCCAACATGTTCTCCTCGAGAATGAAGTGTTTTCTCCATTCCTGCAGCATATTCGCCTTCAAGGCACATCCCATTGGACCGAAATCATACCTGAATTAGAAGCATCGTAGATTGAAGGAAGGGAACAATTTCTATCTTCATCAAATATCGCCATACCTAAACTATCTACGATATAAATCTATGGCCTATCCTATTCATGGTAAACTCAAGTAGTACAACTATTTATGAACAAATTAATTGGCTAATGTGACCTACAAAAAGAAACTACAAGAGTACTAATAAGTATGTGATATTGTACAACGAAACCGGGGATAGAAAATAAAACTAACAGTCCCGTGACTCCTCCATAAATGGCAAACGACTGGTCGTAGAAGAAGCGCCGCTTCAGCAAATCTTCCAGCTTCAACCTATCGAAGGATGCCTCTTTGGGGGCGAGGGCGAGTTCCTGAAAAAATCTCATTTTCCAATTGCAAAAGTGTATTACAACCACGTGAAATAAGATATAAGACAATTTAATTTGATTATGAAAAGGGTGATCTTAATTGAGCTAGCTCCGCTCTCCATATCCATCTCAGATATCGGGGTCAAAGAATCACAGACGATGAAAAGACCAACCGTCTCTTCAAGCTTCTTCTTTCTGGCCTTCAACTCAACGACAGCCTTATCAATGTCGATCTTGGGGGCACCATTGCTCTGAAAAATGAAAATTATCCACATGTAAAAAAGACCGAGCTGCGAGCTACAGCAAGAGACCAGTACATGACCTACATATAGGGATAAATAGTCAACTGCGAAAACGAAACCAAATATTTTACTACAAAGCACATAATTTTCACTGTGTGTCTGATCCTACTAGTAATCAACCTATGAACAAACGTGATACCTTGAGCTCTCTGATGAGATCACCATACTCCTTCACAGCTGCACGGAGAGGTGCCAGTTGCTGGAATGAGATTGCATATTAGAACGAAATAGCAAATAAACTACAACAAGTCTCTATTAACTAAAAAAATTATTATGGTTGCTGAGCATGAACGCATGTCAGCAATTACCCAATTACTTATCAGACCTTTCAGCAAATAGATTAGATTATGAAACAGTTAAGTTGTTTTTGTTAATGAGACAAATAGTTTTGAATACATGAGAACAATTAGGTTACGAAATTTTATGGTAAGTTTATGAAATCAGCTGTCACCAGCTGTAAGCTGGTGGAATGCTCTAGGAGTGTGTACATTCATTACTTATTGACACATGTGGCTAATTCAACTGTTTTGCTACATAAATCGTTTTGCGATAAACTATTTCATTATGAGAACCGAAAATTACAACTATGCGATCGAGTTGAAATCATGAAAAGACTTACGAGTTCAATTTCTGGAGCAGCCATTTGCTTGAGATAATCGGATAGTCGATGAGTAAACTGCTTGCTAAACTTGGGGGCGATGGGCTTTTTACGACCAACTTTCCGTGTGTTGACAGCTGTTTCTGCCTAAACTGCCAAAAACAACGTAAGTAGGTAAACGTGGAACAAATCGAAAATTATGTGCATACAATCAAATTGAACTGGTTGTTTTCAATTTGAAAACAATGATATAAGTTCAGTTGCTTTGCTTTGAAAACGGAGATGAATAGTTATACTGATTCAAACCTTTGTTTACCTGCTATTTATCTAGCTACCCTTAGCCTTCTTAATAAGACAGATTGCATCATACTGATGGTGGACATATAACTCAAACATTGCGAAATGAAATAATGATGTTTGAAAAAGACCATTGCAAAACAGGCACCCCAACCCGAAGCAAAATCAATAATTAGCGCAACAGTGAAAGTGACCGATAAAGGAGAGTTCGCAAAACCGAAATGGGATACAAATTCAAGCATGTAAATCAAACAAAACCCGATAGGATATTCATGATTCAGATGAATACGTACATACCTTATAGAATTCTGTTGAGAATCTACGAAACGAGTTGACGATACCAGATACTAATGTTCTAGTTTTCAACAGACTAACTGATTGCATACACCAGTTGCAAGCTGGATGCTGAAAGCCGAACCATAGAATCAAGCAATGACGATCATGTACACATATTGGTAAGAAATTACGACCACAAGGTAACAAAAGAGTACCAACTCCAACAAAAAAAAAGCAAAATGCAAAGTGACATGGATTTATTATTATAAACTTGCAACATAAAACTTCCCAACGTGCAACTAAAGCTAAATGGCTGAATAAAGTTTCACAGTTATTAAAGCATCTAGTACAACCTAACAACAAAACTATGAGAAACACAAACACCTATTCAAACAAAACAACAAAAGGCACCTAAATGTTAGAAATCTGATAATCGATCTATAAAACACTGTCAAATATACATTCCCTCGAACATGGCCATAAAGAAGTACTGTTCAGAACAGAGCGTGGAGCAACTTCCTTGATTCTTCATACGCTACGAACAAGGCACCAGATGCCAGACAAGTCCTTATTAGCGTTGCGACAAGACCCTTGTAAAGTCCTCGAACACCTAGAAAACGAAATAATGAGCAAGACATTTGGGAGAGCAGAACAAAAATTAAAAAAAAAGAATGAAAATAAACCACGAACCCTCCTTTTTTGCAATATCCACCAACATTTTCCCAAAGTCACCACCTCCGGCCACCTGAAAAGGGAAACTACATCCAATGGGCAAAAAATATATATATAGAAAGAAAGGACGCTAGATACGATCAAGTCCACCACTAAGCACACCATTGATTGAAAAAAAAACTTTTTTTGCAAAGAAACTTGATACCACATCTGTTGTAGAGCCGTTACAAATTATTATTACCTCAGATAAGAAGTTACATATCTAGACTATGAAGAACTGGTTTAATCACGTTGCATACCTGCATTCGTGACTTCACTACATCGGCTGGAAATATGACTGTCCAGAGAGCCATTCCTCCGAGAGATCCTGACACGGCAGTACGCCACAAGCCTGAACAAATTCAATACTTTCATACAAGATCAGGCCATACTAGACTTTCTGAATCTGATGTTGACTGTATGACGACGTTTGTTACGCGAATAAAACATTAAATATCCAATAAATCCACATATTTAAGATGACAAACGGGCACAAGTTGCAATTACCACATTCGACTATTCACTAGGAACCAGATGAGGATGAAACTCACCAATGTCATCTTTACTCTGTCCATCAACAGTAAAGGAATATCGGGCCGCCTCATATGCTCCGAAGAAGCAAAAATAGCCGGGCACCTGCAAAGGATTGACAGTCCATACGAAAGGTCCTAATTAGTACTCAATTTAGTATCAATCAAAACAGTTTCACCGAATACGGTCCTCTTTTCCAGACTGAGACTGTTAATATCATTGCACAATACAGTCAGCTGGAATGAATTGTAACACACTGCGTACCGAAATTGGTTACGAATGGCTGACAGCCACATCGCAGGAAAGGTTTAAATTCTAAAATTCATCACTCCAATCTCCCTAGGTTCACCGATCACAATGTTCGAGTTCGAGTAGACAATGACGAACAATGTTAACAACAGCACATTAAATGAAACGGACGGAAAAGTTCCACAGTTACTAATTACCTCTCTGGCCAGCGTAGGGGTCATTCCAGTGAAGAAACCGCGCACACCGTTGTCTCTCAACATTTCGCGGCAAACCGAGAAGGGGGTGCTGAAATAATATAGTGACCATCTCATTATTCAATATCGACACACGGTGAAATGAAACGCTTGTATTGTCATGATAAAACGTATAATCGAGGACATGTATACCGTATAATTATCGAAATAGGAATGCTCACCATTTATGTTTCATCTCTCTAGCTGCCTGTAGCCGGCACTTGACCAGTTCGGTAGGGCAGAGCACTATAGCCGCGAACACAGCTGCAAACGAACCAGAAAGTGCATTTTCGACGGGAGACATCATTTTCGCGTCAGAATGTCCGCATGCTAAACCGACCATCTGAACTATAATTCCTTTTTCTCATATTTAAAATCATGCGGGAAAACACAAATCATAGAAATTAAATGATTGGGCCACCTATAAATGGCACACGTGAATGTATAACAATTCCGTAGAGCAGTTCACATGAGAAAATTGAAAAAAAAAATCAGGCCGCAGAAAAATGAAGATATACAGAACATGAACATTTTGAAATCTCTAAATGCTAACCTTCTGACAATATCCGTAAGCAGAGAAAAGAACAGCATTCTCTGCGATATTGGCTGCTAGCGCCGGAACGGTTCCTGGAACACATTAAATAGAAATGAAGCAAACTCAAAAAACGAAAGCAAAACACATACACGTTTGCACACATGCTAACAATTTCTCTGGGAAGTGTTCGATGCCGTTTGCGGACTACCTCGAGCGATTTGGGTTAAGAGTGTTCACGCATTCAATGAAAACTGAGACTAGGAATAGATAATGAAAACTGAGAGTAGGAATAGATAAAGAAAACTGAGAGTAGGAATAGATAATGAAAACTGTATAGTACCTGCATAGAGTCCACGAACTCCATCTAGCCGGTATGTGTCTTTGAGGCAAACCACCCAGCTTTTATAAAGGTCAGGAAACGTCTGGACCTTTACTTTGACAGTATCCAACGGCTGGCCCGCATACACGTTTGCTATACCACCTACAAGCGAACTTTCATGAACAAAAAAAAATAAGAAAAATCGTTTCAGAAAGTCATACAACAGTAATGTGAGTGGGAGATTATTCTTAAATAAGAAAGACCTGGAGTAATGATAACTATCCGAAATTTGACTGAAAACGAGCCTGTTTATTATTAAAAATGTGTGCCTTTTCACCGACATGTTACTTAAGTATTTGAAAAACACCCATATGTAAAGAGATTTGTGACGGAATGTGGATGTGGGAAACTTGCCGCAAGTCCCTGCTATCAAATCGAAGACACCGTCTTTCACATGATTAGGCCCAGCGTCGCCGCTCCCGCCGCCATGTCCCATTCCTTCCTGATCTAAATTGAAATAGGTCCCAAAAACAGCAAAGTGATCCAACACAGCGACAAAGTAAAGTGGAAACATCAAAATAACATGAGAATTAACTCTGCGTGAGGAAATAACACAAACTTCTGAAAACCATTTAACCGGACAAAATTCACAAGATAAACCGAGAATCATTCACCGTTTTTGTCAACTAACTACAACAATACACTGAAATCACAACCAGTACCAGTACTCAAGGAATAACGAGCGAAGATAAACAATCCTGAGCAACACTGAAATAAGAATGCAGCCAATGAGCCAATAAAAACACTGATAAAGACACACATATTATGTTGCCGAAGAGATTGAATAATACAAACAGATGAATGGACGAGGAACGAGACACAAGCAAGTATCAGATCGAGATCATATCAGATATTGCAGGAAATAAAAACAAAACAGTACGGCGACAAGTTTCGCCGATAAATGATTCTACGAGTAAGCAGCTGGCTATATTTTCTCTGCATATGACATAACATAAACTTTGATTAACTAACAATATATTTGCCATCTCAACAGTAACCAACCCATATGAGAAATATGCAACACCGGCGACGCTTGAACTGGGTAAGAGATCGAGAAAATGATAGCCCCAACTTTTCGCATGCAGTTCTACAACAGTTGTTTTTGAACAATTTCGTAGACCATTCGTTTGCGGAAGTATGGCATGTGTCCTTGATTGAACACAAGATCACGCCTTCGAGATATGAACTCGGCCGTTTTGCACGAGAACATTCCACAATCGCTTCCATTCAGCTGCTCGGGTCCGTCCTGATAAGTGAAGGTGAAACTGTGTACGACTGTAGGGAATCGTATCCCAATAAACTGTTAAAAAGTACAGCTCATCTCTCAACGAAAATAGAAGAATCTATACTGAACTCACGGTAGATATTCAAACATAACGAAAACTAACACTTATCAGATTGAAAGACCATCCTGTGAAATCGAAGTTCACCTTCTTCTTGTCCATCGATTCTTTTTCGAGGTAGTCTCTAAACAGAGAAATATTGAACAAGTGAACAGACAAAAGCAAACAAATAAATAGACGAAGGTGGGTAAAACAAACTGACATCGAGTCGAAGTGATAAACAACACCGTTATATGTGAACGCTAATAACCTATGCGTGAATTGTGAACTGGGACCAGTAGAAACGAACCAACCTCAAATTATCCAAACAAGGCTTGTTCCTTCCATGAAGCGAGTCATAATAATCTATCCTCTTCTGAGCGAAATCAATCACCTAAAAATATGTTTCACATGACCGTGTTATGGTGAAACTGTTCACTCTACTAAATCTGGTAAACAAAACAGAAGGAAAGATTTCTGGAATTCGGCTGTTTTTGATGAATATCATTAATTTTCTTTCTAACCAAAAATGATTGGACAAAGCATATCCACGAGGAAATGTACTCTGAACTCTGAACAAATAATTTGGTAACTCCTTAGTGAGAATATCATGCAAAAAAAAAAGCATCACTGACCGCCATACACCAATGCGTTTGGCCGACATGAACAGGTACGAACAACAACTCAAAGGAGAAGATGTCCACTTTGCGAGTCCATCTCTTCACCAGGGCATATCCCTTGGTTGACAGAGACGCATAGAAAAACGTGTTGAAGGCATAGGCCTGAAAATAGAAGAGCTCGGAAACGAACAGAATTGTGGAACGAAGGGTGATTATTTGTAAACTGCAAAGTATTTGCCACCAACAGTAGCTCGCAGAGTTTCTAGCTATGATTTTCCTCCATAGTGCTGCCTTAATCCAGAAGGCAAGAAGAAATGAACCAAAATACCTTCGGTAAAGTGTCGTCCTTTTGTGATCGGTCACACACCAGCTGCAGGTAAAAGTTGATGACTTCGTCATTTAGCCAATTCAAGCCAGATATTGTCCGTAAATCCTGAAACAAAGAAATCCAATGCAACAACATTGTGATATTGTGAAATAAAGGCAGACTTTTCTAAAACCACAAAGTATTCGCCACCAATGGTAGCTCACATTAATCTTCTCACATCTTGCACGAAAACACGAACATATATAAACAGTATAAACTGACCTTTCTTGTGATCTTGAGCGTGAATCCATCTGCGAATAGCTCTTCGTCCCTTCCACGACCCCACACGCGTTCACACAACTCAACGGCCTCTTCCGGAAGAGCTAAACAGAGAATAGTAGTGACATCGATTGAACACAACGAATAGCATATATTTTTCATCAGACCAGACACGAATGCATGAAACTTCTTTAATTTACATACCGATTACCCAGTACCAAAAACATGAAAGAATATGTAAGCGTGAGAGTTGATAGTACTTCATACCAAGGCGCCATCGTTACCTGGGAACTCATCCTTTGCCTTCGGTTTGGGTTTCGGTAGTCGGATGCCCTTCAAGATTAAACTCTGTCGCACCTTCTCCTCGATTTCAGCATGCTGCACCTGAAACGATATATGGGAATGCAATGACATCGGTTGAACACAAAGAGAGAGAGAGAGAGAGAGAGAAAGAAAGAGAGAGTGAATGTGATTTCTTTCGAATCAAACTCACCTTTCGTGACAAATCACAGATGCGACTGGTAGCTCCGAGTTCAACTTCGTGCGCCAGTCGAGCAGCTGCGGCGTTTTTGGTGCTGAAATTCATGAAAATATTCATTTACGATTTTCGCTTTTCAAATACAACTCGTCCACTGCTATGTGATTGGTAATCTAGTCGCCCTTAGTGAATATATGTCGCTTTCGCCCACTGGTTATCATCATGAGAAACAGTTTTGAAGGTGAACAATATCAAGGCGAATAAAGCTCAGATACTAGTTCACAAGATATATGCAATACAACCTCAACACACAAATTCCTTGTGGAGAAACAAGTCAACAACAAATGACAACTAACTTCTCGAGCTGCTTGAGTGCATCCGGACCGCGTAACTCGACACTTCTCAGAAGGGAGATCATGTCATCCAGCCTGTCGCGACCAGCCGATGACGCGCTCACCATAGAACATGGTGTTGCCGATCTGGAGGACGACGCCGAAGAAGACACCAAATCAATGGGGCTGAAAATATGAGGCAGTTCGTGAGAAAATATCAGGGGACATCTTTCAATCGAACTCAACTTTTGAACTAACTTCTCGAGCTGCTTGAGTGCAATAAGCAAATGAACTTCTTTTGGAAACAAACGATTGATTGACGTGAGAATTATATGATAACACACGGTTCACATAAATCGTCGAAGATTATATACTAGCAACAAAATTACCTCTGAGAACCGGAACCGGAAGGAGTATTTCCTGTACTCCATTTCTTCATTGCTTCTCTGGTGCGGCGCAGATAGTCATGACTGGATTGGAGCCTTTTCAATTTGGCAGGTGGTCTTCAAACGGATAAAATGAGTTGCACGATAAAACACGAGTAATCATGAACCCCTCTCAGGATCCCAGTCCATTTAGAAGAAAGTGTTTTCCGATCAGATACTCGGCATATCCCACATGTGGACAATCTCAAACAACTTACTCAATATAAACGAGAAACTTTAACTTTGAACTCACTTTGCACGATTTGGCTGAACGACAGGCTGACTGGACTCCGCTCCCATACCACTTTCTTGTTGAGCAAGAAGCGCCTTGAAACGATCCCGAGCCAACAGGTTGATAGGCTGAACACAATTTACAGTTATATTTGAAAATCTAGCCATGAAAACACAATAACAATCAATCAAACAACTTGGACGATTCAAGCTAGTTGGAACACTGCATTTTTTACATGATAATAAAAACGCCAAATCATACCGGTAGCATTCGTAACCGTTCGATCGAACTGCGCACTGCTCTATTTCAGCTATTCAAAACTACCTCCGTGCAAGTGAAGACGATTACAGAAAAAAAGTACATTTTCTACTATAGAATCTTTCGCAATGCAAATACATACGCTAGCTTGTTGGTCATGAAGTCTGCCGATGAATCGGTTGACGGCCTTTTCCTTCGAGAAGTTGTTCTCGCGTTGCCGCAATGAGGTGAAACGAGAGGTGGGACGACGGCTACGAACCCAGCGATCACCGGAGGAGGCACACGCTTCTGGAAGCAATGTGTTTGTGGGCATGAAGTATACATGAGGCGCATACATCGCCAAGGCCTCTTATAATATGGGGGAGTGCAAACTAATTTTCATGGAAAGTAGGGGTTGCGCGTATGCGAGTTGAAAACCAGCAAATTTCATACAAAACTAGACAAAATAAAACCGAAAATTGATGAAAATCCAGTTTTGAACTACGTTGGAGGTGTCGCGACTCAAAAAAGAGGGGGGTACCGCGAGCTTTCAGAAAAATAGGAGAGCCTTGGCGGTGAATGATGAGGCGACTTTATTGTCCACAAATTTTTTTATTGAAAATCAGCTGTTTTATCTAGGCGAAGATACTAAAAACACTGGGTGGAAACGTGGAAAGCTGGAATGTGAGGTTTTCACTAGTAAAGGTGAAAAATTTTGACATAGGTCAGTTAAAACTCTCGATTTTGAAGAAAAACAGATGATTCAATATTCAACTCAACAAAGTCGCCCTACCCCTACGTCTGTCATGAAGCAAGGAACGAATGTCAGATGTCGCATTTCTGAAGACGGCTTTTGGCGAGCGAAGCATAACGTATCTACACCTACGGATAAGCTACAAATACTTACCTTTATAGAATCCTTTTGGTGTTTGTTCTCGACTGACACTATCTTCTGGTGCAGGCGAAGTGCAGTCGCTGAATAGTCCTGAAAATACACTTGACGTTTCCAAAGTAATTTGATTTTTTAGATTTCCCACTAATCAAGATAGAACCACTCTTCATTACACGATTTCCATTTGGTACCCAAAACGAGGACCCTACCAACTTTCACATTCACGGAACCATTTCCCCACGAGAATACAGTAGCTTATGAAATGTTGGTTCTCTGCCAAATGCGCACAAAACCTGTGTGCAATTACTTCTAACCAGCGGAAAAATGCTGGTAGACAGCTTAGAATGACTAAAATAAGACAAACCATTATCTTCTGATCCAGATACAATTGATACGGAATCAGATGTAGCAGGGCTCTGTGCACCGTCTCTATCAAGACTGCTCCCGCTGGACAAACAAATCACTTCATTCATGGCATTTTCAGCTGACTTGCGAGCTTGCTGCAGAGCTGTACCCGGCGAATTGTGTACAACAGCAACGACTTCACACTAAACGCATTGCAATTTAGATAACTACAATCATCATTTCGACTAACACAAAATGTAAATGAATTGAGGATTCAGCCTATATTTGATTGCAAATAGAAGTATGAAAACATGAGACATGACCTAAACTCCTAAACTGACAGGAGATAAGAATAAAAAATTCTATGACAAAATAGGAGATGATCAATATCTAAATACACTCTAAATACACTTGCCGACACTAACAACCAACGCTGCCAATAAGTGTTACCTACTATAAAGGTGAACTAATCCTACATTCCTCTTTCATGGAGTGGGAAGTGGGAGCCACAAAACATCATTGTAGTACAATATACAACAAAAGAATTGAATCGCAACCACTCACATCATCGCTCTCGGAATTTGCAGACGCAGATAATACTTCAGTCGATTGGAAGGTACAATTGGTTGGAGTGGCTACAGATTTTGTTTCTGCCGCCCTGTAACGTATTTTATAAAATTACCAATTCGAAATAAAATGTTCACTCAGATTCGGGAAAAAGCTTAAATTTCAAATTATGTATGAATAGTGTTTTGAGAGAATTTCTCAACCATTGAAATGCAATGTCAGCTACAGTTCCAACAATGCAATGTTAGCTACAGTTTCAACACGAACAGCAAAAGTGAACAGTGGATACTATACACCTGGAGATTAGAACCAATCACCAGTAAGGTCTAACTAAGCGACAAAAATTAGTTCTTTTTTTATGTAAACACGTGAAAGTTTATGATTTTCATCTAAAGTAGACCGAATGGCTTCTTTTCGGCAACAATGTAGTCCGTTTTTTTCTTTTTTTCTGACTATTCGGACAACTTTACTGGTATATGATTAGAGCCTGATTGATTATGTCTACCTTCTCGTTCTCAGAATAGAGTTCGACTGCGGTGTTTTGAAAGGTGGAACACCATTGCGAGCAACAGAGCTAGAACTGAGAACAACGACTTCCTCGCTATCATCGCTATCCTCTTGCGTCAAATCGACGATAGCCATGTTTGAGAGCGCTGTAAATTAAATGATTAGGGCACTCGAATGAATAATGAGTACAAGAATGGATCTTTTCCGAAAAAAAAGTCCGATACCAGCCGACCAGCGCCAACACTACGGAACGCCTTTCTAACTCCAACATGGTATTACTGAACACGATGTTTTCATAAGGCCTTAGCAGTCAATGTAGATTGAGGTTGTGAAGGAAGCAGTGAATGTGGATTGAAGTCAAAAAAACAAGAGCAAGGCGCTTTCTAAATGTAGACCTTCGTTTACACATTGAATCTTACCAAATTTGCCGCGAGGGCTGGTCACTTTTCGCGATCTCGAGTGATGAATGATCTCGACATCATCTTCGACCTCACTGTCCGACAAGATGTCTGATTTAGAGCTCATTCCGAACCAACCAGTGACTGCAACAAGGAAAATCGACTTGCTACTTACAGACGTACACGTCGTGGAGTTGCTGTTCGGAAAACATTCGAGTTTTCATCTACCCCTCTTTTTGCAACGAATTTCACATTGGCCCAGTGAAATTAGACCGTGTCTTAAATAATTGAATGAATGGTTTTCAATTGTACTGATTTTTTTCGAACTGCTACAAGAACATTCTTCCGAGTAGCGTGAGAATAAAAAAAAAACCTGTGAGTATTGAATTTAGACTCACCATATGAGAACCAAGATGAGTTTGAAGATTCAGTCTTCCGTCTCTTTGCTTTGCTTTCAGAATTAGATGCAGAGTGAACTCTTTCCCTGCGCTTTCGGTCTGAACATAGAATTCATTTGCTGAGACAAAACAATAAACTGTGAGTGTGAAATCTAACAATCAAGTTATCAACAAAACCCCGTATTATATGCCCAGCGCGATAGCGTATAGTCACGTCTACAGAAAGGCAGGCTATAGAATCCTGTTTAAACTTTTTAGTTCTTCATCTTTACCTGAGAAAATTTTGAAAACGGAAGTTGACTTTCAAAACATTGATTTCGGATGCTCGATAATTACCTTTTCTATCACGAAGGTCTGCTGAAGCTATGTCCAAGTGGGGTGACTCTCGACTGGAATTTCTCACAATTGCTTGATCAGAACCAGATGAGAACAGAACTCGCCGGACATAGTTCATATCAATTCCCTATAAGACACCACTTCAGTAAACTGTAATTACCATTCATATTTCTAAATTAGCCCAACCAAAGTGATAACCCGACAAATAATAAAAGCACGGTATGGTAACCGATTGCAAGAAGAACACACAAACTTGGAGGACAAATGTTTACAGGAAAACCAACAACATAATTATGAATGTTTTTAAATATACCAAACTCATGAAGTTAAAAAATAAATGAACAATAGCTCACACGGTTCAGCCAAAAAAGATCAAATGGTGGATAACAACAAACAGACATGAAGATCTCAGTGAAGGAAATGTATAAAAAAGCAAACAGAATGTGTTAACAAAATAGTTCCAGGTGAGTGTATCCTCAAAGAGAAAATACGCGCAATGATTTGTCCATTGATGAAGAGTAGATAGTATTCGCGTTCTCTCCGAAACGAACAGATGTCACAGCAGCGGTATGATCACCGAGAGTACCCGATACCTAAAATACACCATCGTTATATTGACAGATTCATTTGTCCACTAACCGAAAAGAAAACTAATGGCGGTCGATTACACGCACGCCTATCGTAGCTATGTGAAAACCACCAAAAAAGAGCGAAGGAAAAGTTTCCATATACGAAATTGACGAGCTCACAATTCTCAAACTAAAATAGTGAGAGGTGACAATTTTCTATGAATGAAATGGATAGCAGTCTTTAAAAAGACTCCGTACCGCTAAATACTACTTACCTGCCACGACTTAACGTGAAGAACTTGCACATCGCTTGATCCAATAGCCAGGAAACTTCCACTGTGATCGAAGGAGATATCATTGATCTGAAAGAGTAGATCTAATCTATATACAAAATCAAAAATTCAAACCAACTCTATAACTTAACCAATTGCTAGACACGAGAGAACGTGAGAAAGCGAACAAAAAACCTTCAACACGAGTGTTTTTTTCGGATTTTCCAGATGAGTGGACGAAAGGGTTCTCCCAAACAGAAACTCACCGCGTGTTTACCATCATGAAGTTGAACTGTCTTGAGGTTCTTCAGCTTGCGTAGATCCCACAGTTTGACCTGAAACATGAAAGTTTTCCGCCGAAAAGAGGACAATCGGTCTACATTTGATGAAAAAGCATAAATTTTTACTTATTTACATACGAAAACGGACTAATCACTAATTTTTGTCGCTTAAAGGACGCCAGACACCAATATGGAGAGGTCGAGTTCTGACCCGCGGGGAATCGAGTTCTGTCCCATTGATATTTTGTACAACTATCTAACTTCTATTAGGTTATTTTATTTGAACAAAATATAATTGTGTCACTAGGACTTTTGGATGGTGGTATGATTAGGTTAATGTGCTCAGTAAGAGATGTACTCAAAACCGTTTCGACCCTGATTCAAGATTCTGGATTCTTCATGGATGATGGAGATTGGAGATGGAAGAGGATTCTTGAATCAGGGTCGAATCGGTTTTGAGTACATCTTATACTGAGCACATTAACCTAATCATATCTAACTTCTCCTCATTCGCGTTATGTCTCATCCCACAGCGCGCTATGCTAATCTATAATAATTATCAAAAGCGCCATAATAATTATTATAAACGCTATGCCAACTTCTAGCCTCGACAGTAATGCAATATTTCACTTTAATAAAACTGTATTTTTTGTAAATTACTAAATTTTCTCCATTTTCATATAAAACGTTTTTCTCAAGACCTGAAGTTGATCAGAATCATGTCATCATGTGAATTTCTTTATTGGTGTCCTACCTTCTTTAATCAGACTTTACTGGTGTTTGCTCCTTATTTTCATAAATAACGCTCATTATACATCAGGGCTAATAAGGTGAGTACGAACAATGATAAATATAGATCAGATCTGTAAAAAAAAATACGAACCTCTCCATCTTCGGAGCCAGTAGCGAGGTAATAACCGTTCTCAGAGAATGCAATTGCGCGAACACCGCCTTGGTGACCGGGGAAATTGGCGACATTGGTCTGAAACGATGTTAAGCATAGAGACGGAATAGCCAAAAGACGAGAATTAATCGACCTACGACAGCAATTGAGCTGTAGTCAAACTGGTAAACCTACAAGTGTTGTTATAACACTGATTGTGACGCAGTAGAAGTAGATCACGAAACGCACGTATGACGATCATCAGTACTATCTTGGGTTACAATGTATGCCGCTCAGCGCTTCATGTAACTGTATATATAGTAGTTATCAAATAAAGATTATACCTGTTCTTTGAGATCCCAAATCTTCACAACCGCGTCCGCAGTACCGGTACCGAAAATCAGTCCATCGGGATGGAATTCTGTACAGCAGATTGCGACAGAAGAAGATTCATCATCTCTCACCTGAAAATTCGGATGTAACAAAGAAATAAATGTGAAATTGGTAATCAGAAACTTCTATAAATTTCGCGTGATCAATTGATCAATACAAAAAGTTCCGTAGTAACCTTAACAACGTAGCACTTCGAACAAGCTTTGACTATTTTTGTTGAAGGAGGTCAGCAAGGAAGTTTTTTTTTTCACATGGAAAATCAAATGCATGTCTAACTTGACACCCATTAACACCTAGAGGGGTATTTATATCATATAGAAAACTAACTTTACACAAAGTCTTTCCGGTAGAGATGTCGGAGAATGCCCAGTGGGAATCATCAGAGACGGAAAGTATGTAGTCCCCAGTGGCGTGAAGCGAGATATCTAGAAGAAAAGTTGATAAAGACTGAAGACTAGAAGTCAGTGGTGTAAGCAGAGAAGAAATAAACAAATACAGCATGTTCCTAACTAACCATATATTTAGAGTACATCTTTGGTGTTGCATAAGTTCTGCAAACATTCTATACATCAAATTTTATTTCATTCGTATCGTATCTAGTAATGATTGGACAAACTACACGAATTCACCTATATTTAATCAAAAACAGTCATCACCAACCTGTGACTGCGGCTTGATGAACATCAATGACAGCTTTGCAGCTGTCGTCACCGGAGTTCCAGACGCGCACCTAAACTTTCATCATCAAATTATTTGAATGTACTCAAAATAGTAGGTTGATTGAACTAAAACACCAAGGCTCCCACAAGACGAACTGAAATCATTTCTCACCTGTGCATCGGAACTAGCAGAGATGGCAGTAGATTTGTTAGAGTGAAGAATGACAGAGTTAATTTTCTTCTGGTGGCCTTTGAATACGTCTTGAACTTGCTCCTTGGCGACGTTGAACAAAACAACAGTTTTGTCTGCTCCTCCAGTGAGCGCTACATCGCCCTATAAACGATTATATGTTGTAATCTTGCACAAACTAAACAGACAACAGAATAAAGGTAAACTATTATAAAGAAAATACCAAATTGCGATAAGGGTTTTTTCGGGGAAATATTTTTTTCTCAATATTATGAGCGTACCTGAATATCCAAGGCGGTAATGCCAGGGACGCCGGTGCTGTGGATACCAGTGTGGCAGGCAATCTGTTTGAACGAAGCGAAGTCCTCCTGCTTTGCCAAGCCTTCTGGCAGATTTTTACCACGTTGTTTGCGAGCAGATGTCAATGTAGCAGCCTTATCGCTCAGCTTCTTCAGGACTGCTTCGGACAGACCTACAAAAATGAGAACAGTTGTATAGTTTCTCTCATTTCTGAAAGAATGAATACAAAACTTTGAGGTAGTTTCAATTACGTTTACGTAAATGGATAAAGGGTCGGAAAGGTAAAGTTTATTTTACTGATATAATTGAAACATAGAAATTTTGCTGACTATATTAGGATTGATACTATGTGAGTATGCTTGAATTTCCGAGTGAGCAACGTGAAAAGCTATGAATGATGACAACTGAATACAATGAATTTCAGGTCGAGAGTGCAGGCGAACCTATGAAGTTGTTTTTCTCACCTTGTGCCTCATCCATACTCTGATCCATATCCACGTCTTTCTCCGACGTCTCATTTTGGGCGACAGTGGCATGTGGTTTCAGGGTGGATAGGGCTTCTCTGGCAGCGGTCAATTCTTTGGAGAGACGAGCAATCACTCGGCAGGCAGCATCGTGCTAAATAAGATGAAATGAATGTCAGTTGTCATAGTGCACTGCATAGGTAAAACACTTCTCCAAAATGGCACTGATACATGCTCGCTTTTGCCTCTTTCTTGGAACCTACTATAATTTTCCACAAGCGAAAACTGTTTGCAATCTGATTAACGAGCGAATTAATCACTTTTGCAGAGGTATCTTCTATCATACCAGTTTTTAGGGTTTCGCAAGTTCATTTTAGTTGCATTGGCATTTAAATATTTTAACTATCAATGAAACCAATGCTCGCAGCATTTTGAAAACTCTTGCGGTCAAATGAGATTGGTATGGTTCAGCATATCAGAGCAGATGAGCACGGCAAAGAACACAACAGATTACATTGACTGCAGTTGGCGCGGAACGCAGAACTAATGGAATAGGTTGTGAAACATACTTGGTATAACGAATGTGATAGCTCTTGTCGGGCAGTTTGAAGTTGCTGCCGAAGAGAGAAACTGTTGAGCATAACAGCATCCCACTCGTCCTGAAAATGTGAGATAATATATCTCCACGCAGGCCTATCTAACTATCTATTAAAACATTACGTGAACATCCGAACAAACCACCATCCCACCTTGCGCCATGCGTAGCTATCGCTTATAAAAAAATAAAGAGCAGACCCTGCAAACGTATCGTGAAACGATAAGTCAGCAGCTAACTTTCCCGTTAGGTTCATTGTTGACAATTAGGTCGCCGCCACAAAAAAAGGAAGCTAATAATGCATGCGGAGAGCGGAGCAAAGAGTCGCAATTCAATGTGGCTGGTGTGCTAGAATACAATGAAGCGAGCGCGCTGGTTCGTGCTTTGAAAAACTTCACTTCAAACTTGAATTAAATTAATACGTACCTGAAGAATCTTCAGAAGGGAAGGCACCGAAGTTTGCGAAGTATTTCTCGTTGCCGCGTTGACGCCATCTGTTTTGAGTGGGACGAGCTGTAAAACCGTACACTAAATTTTATGATTCTATTTTAATATATTTTCAAAAGCAATAAGAAAGATGACCCTATGAAGAAAAGACGAAAATCCTTACTCTGACGACTACATTGATGTCAACTAATAGTCGAAAGAAAGTTGTACCTGTACTATTAAACAAAACATGGAGCAAGCAGAATGAATGTACAAAAAGTACCTGATCTTCGTCCAGCTTCTCATTCGTAACTGGATCGGTTCCATTTTCAGCGATGTACTTAACGACTAAACGCTTTTCGAAAATGTGTCCAGAGACGCTGGATACAACGGGGTCCTCAACCACCTCACCACTGATAGAGCAGGTGAACACCATATCTGTAAAGCAGAGCACGAGGTGATTTTTTTTTTAGCAATAATGCACGTTGTGATATTAAAAATAAACATAAAAGAATAAAAAAGATGAATTTGAACTTATTTTATTTGAAAGAGGAAACCGCAGCGCGGGCGAAGGTGTATGCATACACTTCGCAATGGAGCGCAATTTACTAGTGGGGCAGTGTACCCAGTCGTACTTTGATCGCCTCGCAATTTGAATTACGCACACGTTTTTACCCGTTTTCTCTCCGTCTTCTCTTTCCATTGTTTGTTCCATTCATTGCATTAGAGGTTGGTTTTCTATTAGAGGTTGGTTTTCTAATTCTATGTTTAGGGATAAATTTGTTCTCTCCCTCTGTAGATGAGGTTCAAAAACCAATATTCAAAGGAATAAAATAATATAACACGTTTCTCTCACGGACCAGCCGGCCGTCCCGCCATTTATTATTTGTTTGCAACGTTTTTGCATCTATAGGCTCTCCAAACTGTTCGAGCGAAATATTTACGTTCGTTCTTTCTGAAACTCGATTTTGAAATTCATTAGATCGAATGCAACCGAAAACGGGCAAGGTACAAAGTCCACAATGCGCTATCTTTCGGATGCACTCTAGTGTCTGTTCTTGTGGTACTCGTCTCTCCTTTCCTCTCTTTTCGGAGATTACTAGTAGCAGTCGTGAAACTAATGCTCCCACTTCTGTTTTTCTTGTATTTTACTGTCGAGTATCCAAACATTGTATTGTTTTTTTAATTGAACTTGGTCCAAGTTTTCAGATGCACCGTGTATGCAGAGTTAGTTCCGTCCGTGGTTTGGCAACAGCCGCCAAGAAACAACGTGTAGGACCCAACATAGTTCTTGTGGATGCAGTGAGGTAAATAGTAGTTTAGTTATTCTCGACTCGATTCACAGAAATGCTGAATCCTTGATAGCTGATACTAGGGGAGGGAACAATAACTATTCTTAGTTTTCTCGAATTGTTTATAAAGGATGTTTGACATAGATGTTTGTTGAGGATGATGTGTGAGTTTTTAAACTGATGAACTGAATCTGTCTTACCTATCCTTCTCATTTTTATCTGTGCTAATCTACAGAATACTGCTGTACGGGGGCTGTATAAAAGAGAGAATTGAATAAAATTCTAAATTTAATAGAAAATTAAAGATCATCCTAGTTGAGGTTCATTAGAGCAGAGTTTGACGGTTTTCAGAACTCCCTTCGTCCTCTCGGGTACGGTATTCAAGGATCTAATGGCAGTTGATCTCCAAAAGGAAGCCCTGAAGGGTGAGTGTTTTATTTGACAAAAAGCTTAGAATGATGTTACCCGCTCAGAACAAGCATGAGCGCAAATTTCTGGGTTGTTACGGGTGGTTTCAGTTTGTCCAGCTCTCATTGAGAAAAGATTTGAGATTGAGAAAAAAGGAACTTGAATAATTCAGCATGTTTTGAACTTATATCACTCTTTTCAGTTTGTTTCCCAGATGGATACTTTTTTTTTCAGCTCTTGTTGCACGAACCCAGGTTCCGTACAAGGATATCGATCACATTATCTGCGGAACGGTAATCCAGGAGTGTAAAACCAGCAACATTGCCAGAGAAGCCGCCCTTCTCGCTGGAATTCCCGACAAGGTATACCCATTCATGTTAAATTTTAGAACTGAATAAGAGCGCACGCATACACCAGTAAGGTCTGACTAAGCGACTAAAATTAGTCCGTTTTCTCAAGTGAACAAGTGAAAATTCAGGTTTTTCATCGACAGTAGACCGATTTTCATATTTCCGGCTGAAAAGTAGTCCGTTTTTCGAATTTTTATGACTAATCGGACAACCTTGCTGGTGTATGAGCGCACGCCGGTTCGTTAGATTTTGCGCGCTGAGACACTCCTCGGTCAGGCTATTTCTCCAAAAGGGAAGCTGTTTTCGAATATAATAGTTCAAATTTGGTTACTACGCAAAAAATATTTTTCAGTAGAAAACCTATCACCCAATCCCGTAAATACATAGATTTTAATTTGTTTTCAGATTCCCGCCCACACAGTCACCCTGGCCTGTATATCTTCTAACGTTGCCCTGACCACAGGAATGGGCATGATTGCCACGGGAAACGCGAAGGCCATCGTTGCTGGTGGTGTCGAGTTGTTATCCGACGTCCCCATCAGATACAACAGAAAAGTGAGGTTTGAAGTTGTTTTTCGAGGCTGAAAGGTGAGTTTTGCTTGCAGTGGTTTTTCGCATTGTGACATCATATCAGTATCACTATTTGACGACCGAACGTTATAGTCTAAACGTACTAATGGTTTTTCATTTAGTTTTTTAGTTTTTCGTTTACTCGTCTAAGTTGGGTCATGCCGAATGATAAGCTTTTACCGTGGGTATTTCTGTGAGTTTTCGGGTTGTCATTCCCTATTGTTTTTTAGGCTCGCAAAGCCATGCTCAGCATCCAGAAAGCAAAATCGGCAGGTGACAAGCTCAAACTCGGTCAGTTTAGTTTATGAATTATGTTATGTGTTTCTTATATTATCAGCAGACTAGAATATCTTGTGTGATAGAATAAATAGAGTCGCTTAGCCTGTGGCTATATTTTCCGAGGATAGTAGCCATAAAAAAAATAGAAAAATGAAGTAAATTTTTTTACCGAAAATGAGGAAATTATTAGTCTATATTTTGGTGCAAAATCATTAATTTTCACGTGTTGAAACTTAAAAACGGATTTTTTTCACTGGTGTGTGATTGTAGGAGGTGAAATTCTGAAGAATTTGCTGTCCCCCGAACTGCCGGCCGTGGCCGAATTCTCGACAGGAGAGACCATGGGACACAGTGGAGATCGACTCGCCGCTGCCTTCAATGTCTCCCGAAAGTAAGACTATCCGGAAAATTTCCTCAATTTCAGCCAAACACACCACTTTTTTATGTTCTTTCTTTCTCTTATTTTCCTAGTTCTTATTATTTTCCTTGAGCTTTTCTTTATGTAGCCATGTTATGTTACCATAGGTGAAATACACATATGAAATATGGAAGTCACAATGACGCTTACACGTGGTCATTTTTTTACCCTTTTCTGTAACTTACGCTCATATGTTTAGAAGCCAAACTGGTTGAAACGCGGTAAACAACAGAAATAATTTCTATTACAATAGGAAACTACTGTTGACGTCCAATTCTATGTTTGCAGGGAACAGGACGAGTTTGCCATCCGCTCGCACACAATGGCCAAAAAGGCCGCGGAGGGAGGAAAGTTCACCGACATGGTTCCCGTTTTTATGGACGGAAAGAAGCCCAAGACCATTGACGTAAGATTACTTCTAGTACTTTGTTTCAGTGTTCCCTGGTTGGATAAGTCTGATATAGTGGCATTCGTTACGGAAACTCCAAACAGTGCAGTTTGGCATGTATTTGACAAATAATATAAATTCATTATTTTCTTTTCTACAAGATTGTATACTGATTAATAATTAACGAATTAAAGAGTAGACAGATTTTTGGAATCTATTTTCTTAGTGGTCTGGATACATTCAGCTGAAAAATTAATTTCCAGGCTGACAACGGTATCCGTATCTCGACCATTGAAAAATTGTCCAGTCTGAAGCCAGCTTTCGTCAAGCCACACGGAACTGTGACTGCAGGTACATTTATTGATCTATCCAAATGTTCTCATGGTTCTAATAAGTAAATGTTAAACCTCTTCTCAGACAATTCCCAGCCAATTGGCCAGCCACTTTTTTATTGGCTGAGCGAGAGAGTGTGCAGGTCAGAGAGACCCAGATGTCTGCGGCCTCATTGACCTGCACACTCTCTCGCTTTTGTAGCTGGCCAATCGAAGAAAATTGGCGCCAATCGTTCTGAGTTGAATTCAAACCCTGAGTGGCTTCTTGCCAGCCAGTTAGGCTAGGTTACAGCTGCCAAATGTCATGTTACTGATTCTTTTCAATATGGCGTTAGTTCTGTGTAGGTGTAATGTGTTTGTTGATTCCATTGATTTGATTTCATTTCAATTACTTACTTATTTACTTTGGCCGGTAAGAGAAGAAGCTGGTACTTAGGTCTACACATTCCATTTTTCTTGATTTCTATATGTTTCTCACATGCTTGCATGTAAACAAATAAATCGATAAATTTCAATATACATATTTTCGTACAATGTATATATGTTTTATTTCATTTCAGGAAACGCCTCTTTCCTGACGGACGGCGCCTCAGCCGCGCTGATCATGGAGGAGGAGTTTGCCCTGGCCAACGGATACAAGCCAATGGCCTATCTGAGGGAATACAAATACGTCGCCCAGGACCCCAAGGACCAACTTCTTCTCTCACCGGCCTACGTCATTCCTCAATTGTTGGACAGCGTGAGTAACTCCAGATTCACATGAAGTTGTATTGTTGTAGCTGTAACATGTGGGGTGGTTTTGTGACTTATGCCGGTGCTTCAGATGTGGACAGTCGGCTAGAAGTGGCTTATAAGACAAACTAGTTGCAGTTTGTTTCAATCAGAATCGCAATTTGCAATTTTTTCATATATTACCATTCTATTTCCCTTATCAATTTGTTCTAGGCTGGTCTTGGCTTGAAGGACGTCGATGTATTTGAAATTCACGAAGCGTTCGCAGGACAAGTTCTGGCCAACATGAGTGCTCTTGACAGCGATTACTTCTGCAAGGTTGGTATATTCCTCTATTTATAGCGAGAAAATACAAACAAATTAACAAACTAAAAGAAGACAAACAAGAGTCCCGCTCACAGCAAAAAAAGTATAGTACGTTGTTAGCCTTATGATCTGATGCTATTCACGATCAAGAGGACAAGCAGTTGATTATAGAGGGTTCACGTAGCAGAATTCTATGATTTTTCACGGCTATTAAAGTGTTTTTTTTGCGTTGATTTTGTTTTTATAATTAGTAGCGCCATTTAGGAACAAATGGGTCGTTCTGGAAAGTATGGTCGTGTGCCAATGGATAAGACGAATCTATGGGGAGGTTCACTGTCGATCGGACATCCCTTCGGAGCCACCGGAGTCCGACTCGCCGCCCACGCCGCCAACAGATTAAAGGTATACTTTTTTAGTTTACAAGACAGTTTTCTTGTCTTCTGTGAACTTTGCTATACCTCTGGTCTCTCTCTCTGGCTTCGTTCGGTCACGGTTTATATAGTGCGTCTAGGTGGCCCCGCCTTTCCATAGGCGGGGGCTGAACGTCCAAGATGGGACGCATACTGCCAGACCAGTTACTAGCTGGAGACGCTGACAAAGCTGGCAAATTTGTTTGCCTCAATATGATGTCATTCGAGATATTGTAATGGAAATTCGTTTTTTTAAAGAATACTGATACCTCACTGGTTTCGTGGTGGGAAACATGTAATTTCTCTACAAACGACCTGTTCCAGGAGGAGAAGGGCCAATACGCGGTAATCGCCGCGTGTGCCGCCGGCGGACATGGTGTCGGCATGCTGATCGAAGCCTACGGAAAGTAGACAGATAGTCGATATCTCATTTATTTATTTGTATGTATGACTGTTTGATCATCGCAATATTCCTCTGTAATTGTGTGTAATTTAGAGCTGTTTGTACGAGTAAATACGATATATTGGGGTGATCAACACTGTATTTACAGCAGTCTAGGGTTATAGTGCTCACGTGATTTAAGTATACGGTAATTGATGAACATGTGCGAATGAAAATGCTGTTCTTTGTATTTGGTATTTACGGTCAGGCAAATAGAATTCTAACTGACAGTTTTCGACAGCTAGCACCGAAAAATGAAAACAAAATGTTTGAACAAACACAAAGCTGGTTGACTAGAATGATTTTTGCTGGCACCAAATAGACATTGCTCGTCATTCATAACCAGATCTGATTGATTGATTGAATCTGGTGAATTTAACTGAAGGACAGTCACGGAACACCATCTCGAAAAGAATCGTACTGAACCGAAGAAACTAACAGCTTCACTTGAAATATTATAATGCATGGATTTGCTGTGTAATCTAGCAGTAACGATTATGAATGTTCTCACTGCAGTAAGGTCGCAAATTTACACGTAAACCGAAAAAGCTGTAATCTAATTTTCTCGAAAATCTTCCAAGTTAATTATCAGAGAGTGACAGATGGGTAAGTATAAATCACAGTATATTCTCTACTTCTTCGGTAGATATGTGAACTTCGATAGTTTAGATATATCAAACACAACATTGTATACATAATATTTATGTTGAATAGAACAGTTGCGAACCACTTTATTGGCTATGTTGAATCAATGAAATACACTCAGATGAGAAATCATTCACTGAGTAGCTTCCTTCGTCATGTCCTGAAAATCTATCCAAATTGAGAAATGGTTCCATTTCAACAGAACATAACAGGGAACAATTGGTTGAGCTGAACTATTATACTGTCCTCAACTGACCAGGTTGTAGTTACTCGTTTTGCTTTTCATTCGATTTATCTATACGTGTTTATCGAGATCAAGCTACATCGACGATTTCGTAACTATTTTCTGTGATTGGCCAGCTACAAAAGCGAGAGAGTGTGAAGTTCAATGAGGCCGCAGACATCTGGGTCTCTTCGACCTGCGCGCTTTCTCGTCTAGGTCACAAAAAATGGCTGGCCAATTGGCTGGGAATTGTCTGAGTGTATGTGCGTTACCTAACTGGCACCGTAGCAGTCATGGAGGTGGTCTTTAGGTGATCTCAACCTCGAATAGATGGTGACCAGCTACTTCAGCTCAACGGTGAGCTTTTCATCGGCTTTTATATTCTTTCTCTTCTCCTAGTTTGTACTATTTCTCTGAGCTCTCCTCTATTTGCTACGATGCCTGCTCATTTCCAACAAAGTGAACCGCACCTTATTCGTGGTTTTCTCGGCAGCCAGAGTGGGTGGCCCAGACACTCCAATCGGATTCGACTTGAAGAACTCGACGGCATTCTCCCATGCAGGAACTCCCTTTCTATTCTTCATCTTAACTTATTCAATAATATATTTAACATCATAAAATAAAGTATGTATAGTGTGAAATTGTTTCCAAACAAGCCTATTTGTCGTATAGTCTGTTTCACGCAACAATAGCCCTCTACAATAAGATTGTAAATCTTTCAAGTACATTATTCATATCTTGTAGGTATTATAAATAGTTTAAACTGTGTTATTTTGTTTTATACATTGGTTACTACAAGCAGAGAAAACAGTGAAGCTAAACGTCTGTTTGTTGATTGAATAAATTTCCTTCTATATTCGAAAGATTACTGTAGAAAGTCACCGATTGGTGAAACGGAGTATACCACGCAGTGCTCGCAGGTTGATCCCATTGCTTTCGGTCGAAATTTGTAAATTATGGCGTGTCTCAAGTTCAAACTACAACCCAGTAATGGTCCTCCGCTATTGAGGGTGATGAATGGATCTGGTTGTCATGTTAAAAGCAAAAAATCAGAAACTCGTGAATCGGAAACCGGAATGCGACAAGATCTCAAGCTTACCGACACTGCAACCTGTTTTTTTTTGTTTTGAATTCTGATGTGTTCATTACGTTGAATGACACAGAACAAGAACCTATACGCTCATTAACATTACAATAGTTATAATTTCTGAAACCACATTACAATTGAAGTTGTTGTGAAAAGTGTAAACTCGACTAGCAAACTGACCACCGCTTCAACTTGTTCCTTGGTCTCCCAATCGAAAGGATCGTTCGGTTTCACGTCAAGTCTACTCATAATAGCCACCAGCCCATTGTGGAACAAACTGTAACCAACATACTCAATTAAAGTGGAAAGTCGAACCGCAAATCAGTTACTGGAAAAGCAAACCGCATGTTGGGATTGATCCGTATAGGTTAGAATCTGTTGGTGCAGTTTGCCTGTGCTTGGTTAAAGGGGGGCAGAATGGAAAGCTAGTTTAGGTACCCCGGGGTACCTAAACCTAGCGTTGCGCGCGCCAAAACTGACTAAAACATGTGAACCGTATGCAAATACGGTTCGTTAGTTTGAACAAAGAAAGGTATCAATCAATTTCTCTTGAGCAGATCTTTCATATTAACTTTCCTTTATGTCCCCCTTTAACGGTCTGACGCACTAAAACGGATTTTCTAGTGTGTTGGCCGAAAATCCTTATGTCTTGGTTAGCAAAAGGGGAGATCATACGATTCGTATAAAGTTTTGGTCGTTGCTACGTGGACGCCTACAGTGTCTCATTAACATTATGCATCATAATAAGTCTGTGTTTATGAAATATCAAAATCTCGAATAACATCGAATTGTTTCGTTTCATTATTCATTTCGCACTGTTTTGCATTTAATTCACTGTAGAATATCGTGAATGGGTGGAATGGAGTATGATAGAACTTCACTCATTTTATCTTTTTTAGGTTTCTCTTTTTTGACTATTTGTTATTAATATTCGTATAGTCCAACAGGACACATCTGACTTCCTTCCCCTACCTCACTGAGGATGCCTCAGGGGGAAGGTATCTTGATTTAAGTGGTTACGTCTGGGGTAGAGGCGAAACGTACCACTTTCTATACTCTTTCTCTTTCTGTTTTTCTAGTTTATAATACTTCTCTGAGCTTTACCTTTATTTGCTTAGTAATGAGGCTACATCACAAGTCAGTGCTACAGTACCTATAGTTCGGACGCTGGTAGTAATCGAGAGTGCGCAGATGGGGAACGACGCCGTGCAGTTCCGCGGGGAAGTTCTGAACCAGCACCTTGTCGGGCAGGTTCATCTTCATAGTTTCTACCTGGAAAAAAACGGTACGTTATTGAGGCAAAAGTAAACATTTTCTGGTTATTTCATGATGTTCCGCGTTATAACCAACCTAGAGAACAACGAAAAGGATTAGAACAACAATACGGATTCATTGTCAACTTTTAGTAGATGTAGCGAAGTATACTATATATATATATATGTACACTTATTCACATAAATCGTACAAAACACAAATCAGAAGCAAGAAGCTGACACTCGCCTTTTGCTTGTCTCTCTCGGTTTGCCAGGGGAGTCCACAATGGAGTTCGATGAGTACATAGAACAGCGACCAAAGATCGTCTCGTCTGCCCTGAAATATATTTTGAACTAATTTTCATCAGCCGAAGGATAGCACAATCTTCCTATGACATAATGTGTTTTTAGTTTGGTACCGGTAGTTTCGGTGTTTTCTGCTCGCACCGATCAAACTAGAACAGAGATTTCATCATTTATAAAACTTGAGGGCCAAAATTTAATATATATAATCAAACCTGCTCCTTCTTCTCGTGAACATTGGGAGAGCAGTATCTCAGAGTTCCCCTGAATTCAGCTGAACCACGTGCCTTGCGGACGGTCCATTTGCCATTGGTCTGAATTTAAATAGTTCAAATCATTCTCACGTCGACTATAACCGAACAACTGTTCGACATTCGAATGTTCTGTTAATACAAAAGTCTGATTGTTTTCAACACTTTGCTAGAAGCACTAGTCTTGAGCAGCTCGGTCTACAAAAGAATTTGATTGTACTGTCCATATTATTGGGGTCCCTTCCGTCGCAGCATGCCTACACGATGTACCTCGACCTATTCCTGTTGTTGTAGTTTGATCCCGTTGACTTCATCATGGCGCACGTCACGAGCAAACTACAACGAGGTTCTGGTCGCCCCTTCTAGGTTGGTGGTGACCATGTCTAGCTCTCACCTGGGTTGCGTACGACCTGGCCAGTCCGAAATCGAGAATGTGGACTATTCTGAATCTCTCGTGGTCTTCCTTGTGTCCCATGACGAAGTTGTTCGGCTTGATGTCGCGGTGAATGTAGCCGTAGTCGTGCACCAACTTCACACTGTAAACCAATTTATGACACTTCGAGTATCATTTCAAACTTTTTTCGCAGACAATTTTTGTTCTATATACGAAAGGCAGAACCTCTCAGAAAGATAGAATAGTCTGTGCCAGTGTGCTCGTTTGCAACTGAAAACACCGGATAGTACAACGGGCAAACGTTCGGGTTAGCTTTGGCTAGTTAGAAAAAAAATCTCAATTTCTTCATCATCTGACCTAGATCACATGGCAGAAGAGGCAGGTACAGAATACTGAGCATCTATGACTCACCTATATAGACACTGCACAGCAATACGGGTCCATGTTTGAGGGGTCATGAACTCCTTGGGACAGGAAATCTGAAGTAGAAAATTGTAGTTTTTTCATCCATAGTAGCAGTTGAACATTTATGACGGGGGTGAGTAGACTTCAATACTGACAATGTTCACTTGCTACCCCAACCATCACACTTTTATATCGCAAGCGTGATATTGAAGTTACACCCTGCGGGGGTCAACTATCAAAGTGCAGAACAAACTCGTAAAAGGTGAGAATAGGTTAGAACGTCGATGCTCCCGGCTGTTTTTTGAAATAACCCTTTCAATTGAGATAAAAAAACTACCTTGAGCGCCTTGAGGTTGTCACCAAGCAGCGTCATGACCATGTAGCAGAACTTCTTGTGCTTGGCAGCATGGAACACGACCGGTATATGGGGTTTCGGGCCGTCAGACGTCAGAGCTCGGATTGCTGCCAGCTGCAATAATGAAATTCCGGTACGGTATAGTTTGCGTCATTCCTACTGAGACTCTTAAAGTAACCACTCGCACTTCTCACTGTTTTCGCAAACAGCAAACTTGGTCGTATGATAATATTTCAAGCACCGAATGGTTTGTTCTAGCACTTATAGCTTCTACGTCCAGGTTGAGACCAATTTTGCGCGAAACTTTGTGGTAACCGGGAACTGTTCATCGCACGAAACATGTAAAATGATGGATCCTGAGAGTGCAATATTATCATGAAATACCAAATAACATGAAAACGGGTATTGTAAAGTGCACCGAATACTCTATTTTTATAATGATGAAAAGAGTGAAATAAAGAAAATAAGTTATTGTCTGAAACCGTATACGGGAATATCCCAAATGGAAGTTCAGATGCGTCTCTCGAGGTCTCTCGAAAATGTGATAGTTTCTTGCAAAAATAGTGGGATGACACAGAGAAGCAAAAAGTTATCTCGACGTCGGGATATTTTTGTGCGGCCTTCGCTAACCTCCAATTTGATAGCTGATCCTCCTTCAACATCGTTAGGTTCAGCTTTCAGGGCAGCAACTTCCTTGGTCTTCTGGTTTTCAACCTAAATTCATGTAAATTTTGCCGACAATATGACTCAGAAAAGCGAATGATAAACCAAATTTGCTGTAACTGAGAGCATATGAGCATCTGCCTATAAAGATGTACCTTGTGAAGATCTGAGGCTCATTCCTAATGGACGAAAGACTTTGGGGCAGTTACGAATAACACTAAAAGTACGGTAAAAATAGCAACTTTAAGTTAGTGATCTACCTTATATACTTGACCGAATCCTCCTTCATCGAGTTTTTTCAGAACCACCCAATCTCCGAATCTGAAAAATTCTGAATTCACTTTTATCACTAGTTAGATACGTACCAGTTGGTTCGTTCTAGAACCGAACCAAATTTAGGTCAACAAACTTGGAACCGAACCAATTCATGTAATTAATGCTGAAATTGGTCGACAGCGTGACGTTTATTAGAGTTTGGTTCGGTTTCATGTCGCTTTGAGTACGCAAACGGTTCGGCCCTTACCGAACCAACTGGTTCGGGAAGAATCGGTTCGCGAAGAAATTTGCCGCGGGATAGAGCAAAAAAGGCTATGCTTGCTTTCAGAAAAGCGAAGCCTTCTTTTTTCCTTAGCAACTCTCAAAAGTTTTATTCAGTTGTTGAACTTTGTAAACCTACTTTTTGCCGCTTGCAAACTTGGCGGCGTTGTTATCCTCCGCCATAGATAGCCGACCACAATCCAAGGAAATATAACTGGAAATGACTGATGTGAAATGATATTCCCCTGCATTTTCCTGGAATAATTCACGTTAAACTTGAAAACGCACTGATTGTATGGAACCTGTCAGAGATAACTTGTGAGAATATGGAGCTTCTGATTGCTTTTCTCGTTTCCAGTGCACTTTTCGCGTTATGTACAGTTTGAGCCCGATCCTTTCTGGAAATCTCCTCAACAGACCAATTGTATATCTACTTTGATGCTGTTTCATATGTTTAGGAGAATCTAATTTTATGTCGAACACAGTACAATCACAAAAAAACGTTCAGAAAGGTGTCTATAGCCGTTCGTTTTATAATTTTACGTCTATGTTACACGTCATTTTTATGTCTTCTTTGACACTCTCCCATATGTTCTGGGTAATCGTGTATTTTGTGTCGAACACAGTACAATCCGAAAAAAACCGTTCACAAAGGTGCCGCCCTCTTGCACAAACAATGCAACATTCGGCCGAACAGTTTCGCCTACCAACAGATATAATTGTATTACAACATCTGTTATTAGTTGTTCTTGTTTTTATACTTTTATTGTAAACGGAATTACTTCAGTTAAAATATTTTCTTCGAACATGTATGTTAAAAACAGCTTTGAATAACAAATGGGTGATACTATAGTTGTTTTCATTTCAAGTGGATTCCTATTCCTACAGTGAACCTCGAAATTTTCCATTTGTTTTTTTCCCAAACAAAAAGCGAGTTTCACACATGTTTTGTTGTGTGTCCAAATAGGGATGAAAATGACAATATTTCGCAACCGTGTCAAAACGGTCGGTAAAAGTTCGTTGCTTTACTGTAGGAGTTCACGTAGGAATGAGAACGACTATACAATTAGTTGATTTCATATAAGCGACCGCATTTCCTATTGTGTACAACTACAAATTTCTGGAATTTCGCCAATCTTGAATTGCTCGGCATATTGGTTACAGTAACTCTCTCTCTATTCACTTGGCTCCCTTTTTTAAGATACTTTTTCAGGCTTCTGTTATGATACTTCACCCCCCCCCCCTCCCTTCACTAAGCATGTTCCATGCTCTAAGATATTAATCCCCCACTTATTGATCGATCTCTAATCGATAACGGAACACGCTTTTTTGACTCCAATTTATCGGACAAAAGCGCTGACAAGCGATGGTTGTGGCCCATTGAGCCATGCTAATCCTACTCGAGGTCATACACCAGACACGACTCTGGTCCTAAGGGAGGCTGTCAGGGACGCAGAGGAAGCAAGGGGGGCATGCATGCAACGGACAGCTATTTGACTACTACTGTTATACCCAATGGGCCCTACCAACCACCCACGGGCTATACCTTAGTAAAATTTGGAATAACCTTCTTTAAATCTGTTTTTTTATCGCGACGACCTTCAAACCGCTGGTCTAGTTCATAGTAAACAGTAACCTGTTGAGCACAGCAGAATTATAGAACTCGCAAGCCTTTACACTTTTCATGCGACTTTAACATATAATTCTAGCCTAAGACCGACACTGGCCTTTGCCCACTCTGCTACGAGTTATCAGAGTCTATACTACATACACATCATGTTCCTGCTATTGTGTTGAGGTATTGCGCAGTTTTTGTAGTTTGTTCAACATATTTTTTCTCGCTTGATTTCAAATTTTACTACTCTCCTAGATTTGTTTTACAGGAAAATATGATAATGAGTTGATGTTCTGGGTTCAAAAGTTGACAACGTATAATTCTAAACTGCACAATTTTTGTTTACATTTCACGTAGCGATTTCATTTACTTGTAGTATAATCGAGTGATTTTTTGTAAACTTGCGCTTTAGAATAGTGACAGTTTTCTAGTAAAACTAGCTCGACGCAAATGTTTGGGCATCCCATAGATTCGTCATGGATCTTTTCACTAGGGACTAGGATTTGAAGGTCTACTAAGAATACCAATTGTAATTTATATCAGTATAAAATTTATTTTTTCTCTTATAAAGTTCATCTCGTTTTATTTTTCACTTTTTCGAGTAGACTCAATTTCCAACTCATGTATACTTTCGAGTGCTCATTCCTAGATTATATAAACGCGAATTATAAACATTGGACTGCATCATTTTTCTATAATCGAATTCTCAACTATGTTGAGGTGAAACACATCAGAACACAATAACATTGAAAAGCTAGTGTATTTTTTCTCCCGTTTTTTTTTTCATTATTCACCTGAGTATTCTTTGTTCGATTAATTTGCATATAACTCGTCAAATACGTATAGGGTATGAAATACCGCAATCACGTTTTCCGTGGCTGGTATACTTTCTAGTATCTATTCCAGGCGTGTATTCTATCCATTTCTGTAGTTTGTAGCCCGATGCGATGTCTTGGCTGTCCGAACTTCTGGAGCGGAACAGCGCGGATCCGCGAGTGCGACTCGAACTCGGCGAGAAGTTGCTGGAGCAACTGAGCCGAGTCCGACTTCCCTCTGACACCCGGTCCCTCAACGATCTATGTGACGTCATATTTGTCTGGCTATCTGCCAGCAATTTCAAGGTCAGCTTTTATAACCGTAATCCGTAGTCAAATGCTGAGTCACGTGAATGGGGGGGGGGGTAAAACACGTGTTCAATTTATATATGATGTTTATTCGTGTTTTTGTTCATATTTCGTTTCATTTTTGGTATATTTAAAGTTCATTTCACTCTGTGAGCTGTGTAGTCTCCTCAGAATCGGAATGAAATAAGACACCGGAAATACTAGCCTTATAAGATTCTTGTGATAAAGATCTCCTCTTGTGATAGAGATTAGAGTTGTTGTGCTGGTATTACGTTTTGAACGATAGATCAAATTTTTTCCTATTCCCGCAAAACCTCTACTTCATTATTTTTTTTTTTCAATTTTTTGAGTTTTCTAGTTCTAAGCAATTCTTGAAGGTGGTTTTCATAGTGTTACTATGTTGCTGAAGACTTTTGACGCTCCTCTTCCTTTTTTGCTCTCCTGATTTTGAGCACAGTCGTAGGTGCTGCCTCAAAAAATGGAAACAACTGCCGCGGTACACTAAGTGTATCAGCAAAGAACAAATAAAAAGAAGTAGTTTTTTTGTAATCTGTACTCTTTCAATTTCCAATGAATTACTACCATTTCACGAGAACAATTCCTTGGTTTTTATCGGTTTTTACATTATTACTAGCGATTTGGTCTAAACTAGACGACCGTTCAAAATATTTCTCCCAAATCCTTACTTGCGCGCGTCCTTGATTCACCCCATCATTTATCCATTTATGTAATTTATTCTGAACCGCAAAAACTAGAACCATTTTACGACGCAAGGTCAAAGTTCCTACAATAACTTGTGGTTTTTCTTTACATCTGAAAAACCTTTAAATATCAAAACAGAAAACACCCGACTTTTTTGTCCTGTACAAGAGAAGACTTACCATTCAAATACCGTACTTTGGCAACTCTGAAACGAAGTGAGTAGCAAAAACACCAGGACTTTCGAGTCCTTGAATGGCTTTCAACCTTCAACGTTGATACAAAGTATAGGCTGAAGCTTCCCTCATGTTTTGGCCTTACTACCAACCCTGATGCAGCAGTATTTCCGAAATCTCCTTTCATAGAACTAGTTTACAACAATACAGGACGTTCTCACGAGTTTCTTCCTGCAAAACTGCTGATTTGCTTTTTATATATAACTGTCGTTGCTTGCATGACACATCGCTGTATTGTAGTTGTTATCTGGAACCAACATATTTGGACACATTCCTCGATAAAACGTCAATCAATAGTTTCCTAAATGACGTGTGATACTGTTGTTTCTTTCTACTTTTGGTAAAAACACTCGATTTGTGGAACACTTAACGTCTTAACTGTAATCGATGGCTGACAAGTTATGGTCTGAACACTAAGCACGGAGATGGGTGATATTAAAATGACATAACAAATAAGTTTTCTGAGAAGAAACTTTTTACCGTTCATACCCGTCCAAAACTTGTTCTAAATATGTGCAAGTTCTATGGGGTTCGCTCTTTCTAAAAAGGTCTAGACATAGCTCGCCGTTTTTGTACTTCGATCCTGCTGCCTTCCGCTCGCAATTCCTGAGTTATGGCATGTATCGAGTTCAAACTACAACTAGGATATGATTCTCCCCTAATTTGGAATCGAACTGCCAAGCATTTTGTGTGTGAATCTTCAATTTCCTCCGTCTGGTGGTAATCGTCTTTTCATTGATTTCTCCCCTAGAAGATGGCATAATTACTGTTTTGCCCTCCAACGACAATTGGGCCCCGCCAAAGCTAAGGTCAATTAGCTGTCTTCATAATCTAAGTGGACGACATCAATTCATAGAGTGTATTATAATTCTATCGAGTGTGTGAAAAAACGGTTTGACAATATTTTACGAGTAATGCATGCGGATTGAAGTAATTATACAGGAGAGTACCACCATGATGAACGGGAACGTGGAAAAACAGAATGCACCTTAGCCAACAGTTGGTAGCAAATAGCAAATTCCAAACAAAAGTGGAAAAACGTAGATTGCGCGTGAAAAAAACGCTACATTAACGTCAATTTGAGAGAGATATTTGCATTCAATACTTTGGACACTATTTTGTCCAATCCTTTCGGCTAAACTTAAAAACAGGAAGTGCGTAGATTGTGGGAGACGCAGACCGGGAGCTGCTCGATGAAATATTTCTGTAGGTGGTCTCAGATAACTTGAGCCAAACAACTTAGTTTGTATTCCAGGTCTCCCTACTCGCTCTGGAAATCTTGAATTCCGCTCTAGATGTGTCTGGGGATGTGCTGGCACCTTATCTACTGGAGAGAATGTCGGCTCTCGTTGAGAGGTATAGTAATTTTCACGGAAACGTGCAGGCGTACGTATGTTTTACTACTAATGTGTACATGTCCGATACTGTTCTCGTTTGTAGTGTGGTGCGTTCTCCCACAATGAGTCGTTCTGAAGTAGAATTATCATCACTAAAGGTTTGAGTCGCCTAAAACCTATGGCATTATGTGTGGACGTCGCCGGCGAGCGACGACGTAGCCTGCCTGAAAGTTGACCACCGGGTCGCCGTAGCCGCCAGATTCAGAAACTAGTTATGTTTCGCTAACAAATTTAGAAATCAGTTATGTTTCGCTAACAAATTCAGAAACTAGTTATGTTTTACTGACATATTGAGCATTCCAGGTTGGGAGACTCCAAGCAGCAGGTCCGAGACGCTGTATCTGGTCTGATTGTCGATCTTGCAGAAGTGCCCCATTCTAGCTATCAGGTAACTAGGTGCTCGTGGTTAGAAAACTTTTTCATAAAGTAGTAACGACGTATAAGAAATGCGTTATCAGACTTGGTCAATACAGCAGAATTCTCGAACAAAATACAAAGTTCAAACTACATAAATATCAGGGACGACTTGCAGAAGCAGGTGACATGCACCTGGGAGAAAAAGCGACGATATTTGAGTTTGTTGGTTATGTTTTTCGTGTATTGAAATTATTTTTGCATAGTATAGCGTATAGCTCTTTCACATGAACTTGGCTCAAAATATATCCTTTTACATTTTCCAGATAGTACTAGAGAAGATTTCGCCGGCATTCAGCCACAAACAGTGGTTGATTCGAACGGGGACCATGAACCTATTCCGAATGTTACTGGATGAAAGGTATAGCCGACATCATCCCTACTGACACTCGCACAGTACACATTCGAAGCACACAATGACTGTGAACGTTGATTAAAACACTATGTAATTGGGTATCAGATTCAAATGCGGAAATGATTCTCGTTTCGACAACTTTGACAAAGTCTCAACGCACTGAACGTTTGGTAATCCTACTGTAGGAGTGTTAGTAGCAAAGAAAAAACTATAGGAGGGGTGAAGCTTTACCGTAAACTTCGCAGTACCTACAAGGTTTCACTTGATCAGTTTCCCCGAAATCTAAGAGAAGTTCGTTGTCTTCTCTGGTTATAAGTATTTTACTGTATGACGTTCGTTTCAGTCGGGAGGACTTGGAAATCCAAACAAATCGTCTGATCCCAACCTTCTGTAAACTCATGAGTGATCCTAATGTAGAGGTGAGTTGCATTGTTCATATGTACAACACTTCTGAAAACTGTTGGAAATGTGGTGAATGGAAAATTTGGAACCGGATAGAAAACCTGGGTTTATAAGTTGGGTTTAACAGAAAATGTCAAGGAAACTTGAACCCAACGTATTTCAGTTTAGTTTTTATTATATTTTCAGGTTCGTGAAACAGCCACCTCCACAATTGTACATATTATGGTAATTCTTGGAGAAACAGTAGCTACAAGCATACGCAACAGACGACTTGTCCCTGATTCCAAGTAAGATATTCTAATACACGTAAATGATACGGCCATTTAATTTTGTAATAACACGTTCTTGGATACTGCCGGTTTCACATGCTTCACGTGACATTGGTGCAGTTGTAAAGTGCAAACTCTCTAGTGTACTCTCACGTAGTTCCACGTAACGTACGTATTCTATTCGCTACTAGTATACAGTGATCAGTGGAAACCCGTTCTGCTGACCTTATATGTATCATTGTTCTCCTCTCTCCTATCTCTTCTTGTCTCTTTCTCTCATATCCCCCCATTTTAATCCCCCGCCGTTCATCTCTCGCTCTATTTGGCGCAGCACCTCTATATATAACCAACGTGAGACATTGTACCGCATGTTCGGAACACCTTGATTTCTCGAATGTTGCATAGAGAAATTAAGGGCTAGCTTACTATCATGATGCCTACCTCTGTTTATCTTTTCAAGAAGTACATCAAAAAGTTTGTTACCGGTCAACCGAACATGCTATTTTACCTCTCTAACAGGTTTTTCTAATTCATAATTATCTGTAGAATTATTTTCTATGGAAAGTCTCCCCTTTCTTAGGGCATGAGAGAAGAAAATTGAATTTCTTTCCCGCCTGCTTTTTGTACATCATACATCGTGGAATGATTCGGGATTTATGTCTTCCTTCGTGGCGATAAAATCGTCATTTTATTATGACCGCACCCTCTCGGGCAACGGATTTCCTGACAGATAGGCATCGCGACCGGCTAGTTGATATAACCATGTAACCTTCAGTACTTGTAATCACTTGTTGCTCCTCTAGGAGACAGTATAGATTTATTGTTGGTTTTCTTGTTAGACCGAACACGAGGTGACATGATGTTCTTTATTTAGTGCTGACGTTTCGGGGGGTGCGCCGTCTTCAGAGCCTGAAAAAGGCCTCAGTCAACTATTTACAACAAAATCGATACAGTCAAAGATCAAAGTTCAAAGACGATAGGACATGGAGAGTATAGATTTAGTTCTTTCCAAAACCTATCCCGCTGTGTTTGTAGTTTGACCCCGTTCATTTTCGGTCCAAGTTAGTGAATTCTGGGGTTTATGCAGATCAAACTACAAAGATGACGTGGTCACTTTCTATAACCACGCTAGTTTTCCCCAGGGGCAGTGATCAAAAACGGTTATAACTAACAACTGGGACGGTATGATTTTCTAACCGATCTCAAAGCGACTCCTGCCACCGCATTTTTCTACCAGTCGACTGTCACTGTCAATTATCATTCGAACCCTAGAACATGTCTCAGTTACATCTTTCGAAGAAACCATTTCACTGATCGGTCAATTTAAAAATTAGTGGACCACTTTTCATTTAATAAATTTCGATGTGTCGTTTTTTCAGGGGAACCACCCCCTTTGCAATCATCACACGTTTCGATCACGTAACATTAATATTGAATACTCAAGTGAAAGATGAAATATTCAGGAGATATGTACAATTATGTTTAATCACATCTTCAAAATATCTGATATATTTATTCCGTTTCACGTGAGTATATGTTTGAGTGGTAATCGAAAACCAAGTGAGCGTTACCTATAAGATAAAGACGAACTTGAAACGCGAAAAAATGTAGGTTTTTCCGTCAACAAGTTTTCATGGCTGAATTCTAAATTGAATATTGCTTTGCTTGTTTATATTAGGAACAGCGTCTGTTCGCTTTTTATGTAGATTCGTAAGTATTGCGCCGGCCCTTTCTTATAGCCGCAAATGCCATTTGTCGTCCCAATTGTTTAGATAACACCCTAAAACTGGATCTCTTTCTATGAATCACTTCCAAACAAACCAGGGCGTATTCAGATTTTTCATTGTTTTTGAAAAACGAAAGTTTCAGTATTTGTTTGGTTCTTTCTTCCATGTCGAGGGTATACTCTGTTCCACGCACCCGTAGACTATTACAGTAACAAGACTATTTCATTACATGTATTCACATAGTTAATATTGATGAAAACCTTACCTATTTTCGAAAAAGGTTCTTCATTCATATTGTACAAAGGATGAACGCTTTTTTCGTAAAAGTATTTGTTTTCATTGAGGAACAGTCATTAGAAAGTAGTACTGTAGGTGTCTACAGACGTGTGAATATGAGTACAGACTGTATTCCACGCTGTTTTTAATGCCTAACCAGTACTATTCTTTCAGAATGCAACTTCTGATGCAGCGATACGACGATGCTCTCCGCCAGGGTTCCGTCCCCTCTTCCGTGCCACGTCCAGTCCGAACGGTGCGAAGATTCGAGTCACGACCCCAGTCAGCATCATCTACAAGTAGGTTCCCACCTAAACAGAACACTTTACCGTAATGTTTTCCTTACCAAAACTTCCCGTTTCCAAAATTTGAGAAAACAAATCCCACAGTAACACTTTTGCCAGAATGTTTTTAGATTTTGGTGTTATTAGAGTCAAGAACCTGACTAACCGAATAACGTTCCGTCTCCCACATCTCAGAGGTCCTTTCTGTTCTGCTTTCTATAAAATTTTCAACACTCGGATCCGTCCGTCACACCCTCTCCATGTAATCAGATATTTCATATGTATTACTCTTTTCAAAAGTTATTATAAACAAATTTATATGCAGCTTTGTAAGTTTCCCTCAACAATAACGGCTATCCTCCCGACTGACTTCTTCGACTGTACCTCTAATGTATAAATTGATCGATCTCCGTTCAAGTTCACCCAATTAACCGGGGTCACCCACCCATTCCCTATTAGTCATCTTCCAACATTTACTTCCAGTAAAGCTGTTCCATTTTGGAGATCCCTATATTTTTCTACATACTACATTTTGTACTTTCTTTTGCTGGACACTTTTGTAAGTCATAGGAACACAATTTATTCCACAGAACAACTTCACAAGAAACTTGAGTGCTCTCAAAATGCACTGTAAAAAAAATATAACAACGTAAGAAAAGTAACAATAAACAAACGAGTAGCTGCCTATGAACATATAATGATTGGCATTAAGACGTTATAAACAGAACAACGAACAAGTACTACTATGGTGATATCTGTGTAGCTAACAGTCCCGCTGCACATATCACATATAAACCTAACAAGTACGAGTAGGAGACGTGAAAAAGTCATAAATGAAAATACTTGGTGATATTAACGGAAATGACGAGACTTGTGCAGGCAGACCAGTGTTGTACGCTTCAAGTGGAACCACTACCTTAAAATTAACCAATTTTCAAGTTCTTTTCAACGTTTTCTGTTTCGAATGGTACGTAGACGAGGGTTCTGAGCGTAGTTCGATGAAAATTGCTCGGCCTAGAAAACTAAGAATATGCCTACTCCCTACCACTAAATTAATTCTTAAAATATCCAGAACATGTTAAAAAGTGAAAAGTGGATGAAATATAATCTTGAAACCTCAAAAATATTCTGAATGGAACCTTTCTATTGCATCGTCTTATGAAAATACCTGAAGTGCCTGCCTCTGCATGTTCTACTGCGAGTTGCTGAGGCTCTGTATCCTGCATCTGTAACTATAATCTGTCAATAACTACCTAGTTTATAGAAGCGCATTACAAACTGACCACCTCAGGGCGTACATCTCTCGGGGCGTATTGGGCGACAAATACCCCATCCTTAACTATTTTCCATGTCCCAGAGTTTACATTAGACCAACTCATTTTTAATAGGTACTTGATTTATATGTGGAATTCTCGTTTGAGATGTTCATTAAAGATAGAGCATCGATAGAGACCATAGGGCTAAAGCCTGCCCTTGTAAGTACTCACAGTTTGTTCTTGTTCTCCCTCAAGGTCGGTATCGCTGTCGCTGAAGTCGTCCCTTTCGCTTTCATTGTCACGCATATTCAAAACTTCTCTGATACGCTGCATTTCTTCCATCATTCTGATATTCTAAAAAGATGCAAATTGACTGAACTAATGATGCCAAGTATACATCGAGCACTACAACCACGCCACGGATACAACAGGACTCAAATTCACTAGATCAAACGAACAAATCGATAAGGTGATCTAGCCATTTATCCATTAGATCGGAATAAAGACTTTTTTCTAACCAACCCCCGCAAACATCCTGGCCATCGGAACTCTCTGATTTTCCGGAAGTTCTGGATCAGTGAGGATCGCAAGAACGTCACGGCGACAGGGTGGGTGAGTGCGATGACATTCCATCACAATTTCCTGTAACAACAACAAATATGAACGTCGGGCTAACGATATTCTACAATTAAATTAAATGAACTCTAATAGAAATCGCCTACCAAGTTTAAAGATAAACCACTAACTATACCAACGACAACGAACCGACAGTCTTTGAAAACGGCTGAGAGCAACGAAAACTTCACAAGAACACCGCTGCTGCGGGAAGGGGGCAACAGAACAGAAAATGGATTTTTCTATTTGAGAAAATTTTGGAATGTTCGAGTTGATTGCAAACTTGAGCTAATTCGACTAAATAGTGCCAAAAAATCGAAAAACGGACTCATTTTGTTTTAAAATTGAAGACTAAAATTGGTGAATTGGATGTATTTTTTGAGACTGATTCGATTCCACAGAATAGTCACACACTGCTGGTACATGGTTTATTGATTTCGCCAATTTTGGAGCACTAAACCGTAAGCCATGGCTCTACGTACATCATCGTACAATTCACATTTTCGCGCTGTCGCTGGGGAGGTTTAGCAGCGAGCTGGTACCAGATGCCATCTGTGAACTACTGTTCCATTACATCGAGTCCCCCTTTAACGCACTTTGGAATTCAGTATTGTACATTATCATCAAATATTAGACAGTATATACATGACCAACCACCAGCTCGCCAAGGTTAGAGAAAACACAGGCCACTACATTGCGTGTCAGAAAATTATGGCATTGAAAACCATGCGAAATGACTAGTACCAGACGGGAAAGCGGACAAAACCGATAAAACACTCAATCAGTGAGTTACACATGTGAAAGCAAAAATACACGTGTTAACCCCTAGTGACATACCATTAGTTCATCTGCATTCTGTGGAGGGTTCTCCTCCAGCATATCACTCAAAGCGTCGATGCACGAGTAGTAAGGCTCTTCTTCACCCTGGCCTAAAAGTTTTCATGTGCAACAATCATACACCAAAACTGTTCAGTGAACTTTTCTCAAAACGAATTGTATCAGTAATATTATACTCATATGCAGTGGAGCTAAAACGAATATAGTACATACATCATTTTTCCAAGTGGAACTTCTGAATATATGGGAACCTCGCGGTGCGGTGACTGGACAATACGAGTATACGGTTGAGAAACTATGAACCGAACCATCTCACCTTGTCTGGTATTAGCGATCAGATTTGCTCGATCTTCATCGGACTGATTGGTTGTTGTGACGGAGGCGTGAGCCGGACGAGAGAACGGGAGGGATGACGAATCACGGTCACCCATTTCGCTAAAAAAAATGCTATATATGTATAGAACTTTATACTGGAGCGAAAAAATAGTACAAATAAATATATTTAATCGAGATGTCGTTTAAACAAACGTTTGTATTCGCGAGTGCGACAACGCGTTACTTATCTTGCGAATTCTTTATCTACACTAAGTGTTGGCGAAATTTTTCTCGGGTTGTCTTGGTTTTCGAAACTTTCACCTACTCAGTTAACCTGAAAAATGTTAAATGTTCATTGAAAGTTGTTGATGTAAGCAATCATTAGCTTAAATTTTTTTCATGCTCAGAATAGCCACAGTCTGTCAACATCTAGGTGAGGTGAGTGCATACAGTATAGGTAACTTTTTAGAATGAAATTTCTCTGTGTAGGTTACTGTATACATCCTATGACATTTTCTTGGCACAGCTCCATCTTTGGGGATTTTAGCAATGGAGCGCACATTACAGACGTGTTTGAATGAGGAAAAAGCGCCAAATATTCTCTCTTTCAAAATATTTTTAGCTAACTATTGTATCATATATCATTATCCGTAAATTATATTGTATCGATTTTCCATATAGCATTCCAGATTTGACGTGGTGCTTAAACAGAAACGTTTCTAGCTGTTCTTGTTGTTAACGCTCATTATTAACACTTCGTCGACTGGGTTTCATAGTTTCATCTCGTGATTTTTCTTCTGATTCAGCAAACCCCCGCTTGTCCTAAAACTTGGCTAGGTTCTATAATTGTCTGCTTTTCTGAGATGTCATTTTTATCTCCTTCTCTGACCTCTGAGACAGAACTAAAATGGTTCATGCATGAGGATCAAAACACTGAACTCGTGGGTGACTGCGAGTTAAAACTGAATGTTCTTAACCGCTTGTGTGGAACATTACTCGCTCATTTATATTCAAAGTTTTCAATTACAGGAGACAGTGAACAGGAGAACCGCGTCCCCCGACCCCCTTCTACTCCGCGAACTTCGATGTCGTCAGGGTCTCGGCGACCACCCACAACTTCTAGCTCCGGAAGACCAAGTTCGTTTAATGCAATATGTAGTTTTTGTTCGTAATGTTGTGTGTATTGAAATTTGAATAATCAACGTCAAGTTGACGTACGTGATGGTCTTTTATATCATTGCCATGCATCCAAAAGTTACGGTAGCACGACAACGTTCACATCATACATAGTTTTCGAATAACAGTCAGACATGAATCGGTACTTATCTTCTGTTCACCGTGAACGACCACGTAAACTGTGAACTTGAAACGTATGAGCGGGACCTCACAGTGATATTTGTGTATTGAATCGTGCTCGGTCCACCTCTATCTCCTTTCCTATCTGTTTCTCCATAGTTGCTGTTCCCTTTCCTCCCGGAGCATCCCGTTCCCGTAGATCGAGTACAGGTACATGCTGAGAGTGTTGTGATTGTTTCTTCTTTCCGTTGTGTTTGTGATTGTGCAGCTAATATGAATTGTGTGGATTGAATGAAAATAGGCCATAACGTATGTATTGAGTTCGAAGCGGTTTCGGGTCTACATAGTTGTTGTTTCAGGCACCGCTGGAGCAGTTAGTGAAGAGGAGCTTCGAAGGGCATTCACCACAGTTCCGAAATCCGATGTAAGTGATTACACATTACATACTTTTATCGTAATACTACTTTGCTGCTTTGACTCATTCACAACATCATTCCAATTGAAGACTTATTAAGCAAGAATGTCTACATTTATGTACATACTGATCGAATTTCTTGTACACAGATATATGGTTTAAAAAATACATAGTTTTCAGATATATTCTGCGAAGGAGCTGAATTCGCAGATAGAATCGATTCGAACAGTGTTAGAAAATGAGAACAATGATTGGAACAAGAGAACCAATTCGGTTAGTTTTTCATCTAGTTTGGTTCTCTGAATTACATCATGCCCCTTTTTTTATTTTTCTCACATAATAGAAATGTAATAACTAAAATAAAAGGGCTCAGTTTGGGGTATAGTATACATTTTGTTAAAGAATAACCTTTTCATCTATATCTCACGCTAAGCGCATGAAGACGATCCAGCTGACGAAGATTGGCCGTACATATGGTGTTCAAAACTTATCATTCTCCTCCAAAGTCGGCACATTCTAATCAAAACAACTGGTAAAGTATGTGTTTACAACCGTAATTCTGACTTGAGATGTGTAGTTTAGCCATATTAGCTTATGGTACGAACAATGTTCATTAGTTCTTCCTTTTTTCAGTTAAAGCTACTTCGTTCCGTGGTCATCAATGGAGGCATGGATTTCGAGACAGAGCTGATGGCCGGAATCAATTCCCTCGAACTGGCCCTCGTTAAATCCGTGCGAGATCTGCGGTCACAAGTGTGCAAAGAGGCCTGCACTACGATATGGTTTGTGTTGTTATCTTTTTTAGCCACTGAGCCAAGCGAAAGTGCTTGAAAAGTGCATTTGACTACTAATTTCCCCATTTCTGCGTGAATTTTGACCGAGCAAAGTTTTTCACCAGCTTTCTAAAACTTTTTGAATCTCACCATTCTCATATAGGTTTTGATCCCCCGATTTTTTTCCTATTTTCATAACCTATGGGAAGGATAATTTGCACAAATGTCAAAAGGAATAGAATGTTTAGTGTTTGAAGGTGTCTTTTCAATCCTCATCTTTTTCAGTTTTCTGTCCGAGCGTCTAGGCCGACAAATGGTCAAAGTTTGCGAGGCTATCCTACCACACACTTTGGCACTCATCCAGAACAGTGCCAAGGTGATGGCCACATCTGGCGCACAAGCATGCGACTTCATGGTAAAGGTGAGACATTATAGTCTTCGTCATTCACACGTTCAGTTATACAGTATTTTTCACATATAACATTATTACATATTTGTTGTTTTATTTCGCGTCGTTTCGAGGCGGTGATCATCATACATATCACATATATTATCATCGAAACGTATTCTTGTGCAGCAGTGGTGCAGTTGATTCCTCATGGTGGACATTCGTATGTTCTGAGACATAGATCCAGCGACATGCCAGAAGCAACAGTAGAACCAGCTGACGACGAATTGACTGTCAAAATGCATTCTTGTTGGGAATACAGTATCCAGTTAAAGTTTATAACGATGTCTAGTGAAAATATCGAGTTTACACAACAGTTTTTTTTTTCAAGAAGTAGTTCTTCCAGAACGTTGAGCACCCGAAGCTACTGCCAATTGTTCTCGCCAACTCGTCACATAAATCGAAGGAAATGAGACGGTTAGTTACAATTACTATAATGTACTTTCGCCTAATTCTGTGTTACATAATCATTCACATTCTTAAGCTTAATTATAATTTTTCTTATATCTGGTTTTCACATAAATATTCCAAATGTTAATTAGTTTTTGTAAGGTGAACAGAAATGATTTGGTTTTCAAAACGCAGGAGTGGTGTAGTACACAAGACAATTTCAATCTTGAGAGAGAAGCTTTCAAAATAGATAAATTTCAGGCAAACGCTGGAATTGATCAATCAGGTGTTGTCCGTCTGGGTAGCCGGCTCGTTGACAAAACATCTCTCAGCGTTGTCCGATGCTGTCAAGGTGTGTTCATAATCCAGTAAGGTTGTCCGAATATCAAGAAAAAAATGCAAGAAACTGGCTATTTTTTCGCTAGTTTCGGGAAAATTAGTCTAATTTTGGCATACTTTATGTATTCGATCGGTATCACGCGTATCTTTCTGTATAAATCTCACACTCTATAGTAAAGTAAAGTTTTATCCAAATCCTTCAATCTCAAATTGTCTGAGTCTAAAGATCATTTTTTAGGTTCATGCTTCTGAGCACCTAATTTTTGAAACATCGTACGACTCATGCCGATATATTCGGTTGATGACGAGAATAAACATCCAATTCAACCGAGATTGAGAACCAGAATAAAATATTATTGGTTTCAGTCCGGTATTTCTGACGCCGATGTAGGCGTTCGTCAGGCGGCGAGAAATGCGTATCAACAACTGGACATGCACTATCCGGCGCAGGCCCAGCAGCTATACAAGGTTGGTTATCTCTGCTTTTCTAGTTATTCTCTATCGCGAAGGTGTTATATATTCAATTCTACTGACATTATTACATGATATACTAAATGTGCTTTGTAACCTTACATTTTACACCTTGAAGGCCTCAAGTTTAAGACGATGTTTGAGCGTCCTTCGGATGTACGAGATGTTCTCTACATTATCAAGTTGTCGTATACTCTCCTGGTTGTAGTTTGATTTGCGTACGAGATGGATTGATTTTCTTGTTACGCAGCAAACCTAACAAAGTTCAATTGAAAAGTCTATCGATATATTTTCTTGGAATCTGTGTCGCACAAAACCTGAGTCAATAATATCTGTGCCTTTTCCAGACTTTGGATCCATCCCGCCAGAAGTCGTTGTACGGTGGAGAGCGGTCTGCGGCCTCATCTTCCCAATCGATAACCAGTATGAAGGACAGTACGACTATGAGTAGAAGGCCGGGCAGCATGGGAATGAACAGACCCAATAGTGAGTGAATTTTTCAATAGGTGTGGTTTTTAAAGTGTGAAGTTGAGACTACAGGGACAAATATTTTAGTTTGATGTGTAGCTACAACCCTACAACAGTATTTTCGCATCATGAGGTAGACACCGCACAATAAACGGCAAGAAGTGTTTGGTTGGTATTGGTCTTTCGACGTGATAGCTTGTTTTATGCTACATGTCGAGTAACATGTTGACCCATGTGTTTAAGTGTCACTGTGTATCTATTCTCAATAAAGTTGCATCCTTGAATCAGTATTTATGTCGAAACATTGACATAGGGTTTGCTCGCTTCAAAGCATGCCTATACGGAGTCTGTTGCCCTAACTCGCTGGGTTTTCGCTTGTAGTTTGATCCCGTGCCTTCTGGGATGCATTTATTGAGTTACGGGGGCTCGAAAGCAAACTAGAACACAGACGTTTACAATTTTTGTACGACTCTCTAAATTCTGGGTGACAGAACGAAAAAAGGTGTGAATATCTATTTTTTGGGTGATCGAAATGATATTTTTTTTGTTCAAAATTCAGATAATCACCCAATTTCGACGAATTTTTGGATGATTACCTGAATTTTTGGAGTTTTTTTTATGAATTTTGGGTGACCAAAATTCAGACGTCGTCTAGGGTTGTATACGTCTGACAACAATGCTTGGCCACTTCCTATACATTGTGTTCCAGCGTTCCTGTCGGGCCGTTCATCATCTGCCATTGACACGAAGTCCATCCAAAGAGCCAGTTCAGCGGTCCGGGCTGCCCCGCGAACTCCCGGTTAGTCTCAAGTTTCTAGTTCAAGTTTTATTCGTCACATCACAATGTTACATAGTGGTGGTCCCCGACCAATCTCCAATTTTTTTTATCTTTGCCACTCTGTCTGCTCTGAGGGTAGTCTGTATTCTCTTCAGTTTTTGAAATATCCAGTGGTAATTGTTCTGTTATCATTCAGTATTATTTGTTAGTTGTAGCTCAGATTTTGATAACATTTTCGCGCTCCGCTCGCTTCAAACTACTTATAAATTTTGTAAGGAAAGTAACACAGCTTCAGCATACAAACTCGTTTATGTTCAACATTTAGGTGGTGCTTCGGGCAAACGGTCATATTAGTCATTTACTAATATAAATGTTACAACTTGTTAATGTTGTTACAAATGATGGTAAAATGAAATGTCTAGCTGCAAGTTGTTTCCAGCCATCCGTCCGAACGTGGTGAGAAGCTCGATATCTGGTGCGTCGACGAGTCGGCCGCCCGTCAACCGCCTGCCAATGGGCCGGCAAAAGTCCGATCTCTCAATCAGATCCACTACTTCCACCCTGTCACAGCGTACGGTTTATATCTACTTGTGATTTAGTTGAACTACAGGAAGATTCAATGTTCGAAGTTTCAATGTTGCATGAACATTCATGCAACTGCATGAATGTTGATGCAGCATTGAAACGTTTGTTCGACCTACTAGAATTATTTTGACTTTGAAGAAAGCGAATTTAGAAATCATGTGACTCTTTGGCTATGAATGTACTGTATTTCAGCTAGTTCACGCAATACGTCTCCGACGAGAACTCGCAGAGCAAGGCCAAATGGATTGGCCACGCAGCGTACTTCTATCTCCAATCTACAGCGACCACTAGGTGAATGAAGTTTGGTTGGACTTCTGATTATAAGTGAAAGTTTATCGCTCTCATTCTCATTCGTAGAATCAACTTGTTGTTGGTTAATTTTTAGTTAGAGGGAGAGGTGCGAATTTTTAGATAGAGGAAAAAATAAGAAATTGTTTTGGGGTAGTTTCATCGATGTTCTCAGTTTTTCTCTCTCGATATTTCGTTATAAATCTAATATTTGATAAGGGTAGTTTGCAGGTAGTAGTTCGGTTTCACGTGGACCTGCGCATGCCGCTTCGAATGGTTCCACAGGTGTAGCCGCCGAGGAGGTTTTCTCCGCCATTGTAAGTGATTACTGATCGATTTCGGCACTTTTCATTATATAGGGATCGTAAGGTGTTAGTGGTGTTGTGTGATGGATGTATCGCGTGATTGTGGAATTCTGATCGGAAGGCTTCATTTACTCATTCTGTTGAGTTATAGTTACCTTTTTGGGGATAGAGTTTTAATGTAGAAAGATATACGATTTTACGATTTTCTTATCTTCAATCTAATAGGCAACTGATTTGCCTTTGTTGTACATTTGACTTTGAGGATTGATGTTCCCGTTTTGCAGAACAATCTCTCGCTGGCCGCCGCAGCTTCGGACGAGGATGACTTCCTTCTCGGGGACACCTTTTCCAGGTATGAGCATTAATTGGCAGAATTTGTGAGAATCAGAAATCAAATTTTGTATAACAGTCGAAAATTTCTCCAAAAATTATGAAATTTTCCGTCTTTGAACTGAAAAGGGTATTCCTTGAAGAATCTGTATGTTGCTCTCATAAAGTTTGCAGCCTTAGATGTGACCGTGTTTGTTGAATTTCTGATTCTTTTCAGTACCCAACGGGACGCCGGGTTGACGCGTGCCATACACAGCTGTTCATCGACAAATTTCACAGAGAAACGCGATGGGCTGAAGACCATACTGGATCTGATGAAGTGAGAATACATTTTATTTGGTTTTAGGTTGGGAAAATTTCGTTTTCCATTGAAAATTCGGGAAGTTGGCGTACTTTGGTCGATAAATGGGGTTCACTTTGGAAAATCTTTGAAATTGGGTATGGCTATGGTGTGTATCTAAGTCTAGGTTACACATTTGTACAAATTCGTAGTTATGGTGAGGTTTAACAAAGTATAGTTCGTAAAATTCTGTGGATAATTTACATGAATTCACTATCACTTGTCACTTTGTTTCTACCGTTTCCGAGTTATGAACAATTTGTTATTTAGAACTGGACTCCGATTGAGACAGGACAGTATCAATCGCCTGACGCTGGCCTTCAACAAACTGTTAGCTGAAGCTAATCATCGGGTACGTGCATATTGATTCGGATTTGAACAACATGTTATATGAATTATCTATCTCGTATGGTCTGAGAAAATGCTCTCATAGGAGAATTATAGAATCATTATTGTTATTTTCAGAACTCTATTATTAAAAATACGCAGATTATAGTCGATGACGATTTATTCTGCAGTAATGCTCTAACAGTATGTATTGAACGTTCCAGACAGCTGGTTGGCGTACAATATTGTAACGACACAATGAGTTGTTTCTAATGTTGTATTCGATTCGCTACAGACGAGGAAAATATTCTTCGGGTATTCAGTAAATGGTTTAGATGTACTGTCCGCCTGTTATTTGTTATTGAACATGTTTCCAGTTGATCTCGCTGCTATCGGAAACGATATGTGAACTGGTGAGGACACATCACGAGCTGCTCGGTCAATGGCTGCCACAACTGACCAACAAGATGATCACCAAACACGCGCAAGAACTACTTCCCACCGTCAAGGTATGCACGACCGCAGATAATACGCGGTTATCGATTGTTCTGATTATTACTTAAAAAAATTCAAAATGGTCGTTATTGAAAGTTATTGTGACTGACAGGAGTTGAAGCGGTTGGACTTCCGCTTTCACCCTGCTAGTTGATATGTATATACGCGTCCTACTTTGCTAATTATCTACACATCCGAGTAAACATATCTGTTCGAGTATCGAGTTCACAATTGTGTTTTCAGGAGCCATTGAATAACTGTCTCTACACGATTCGTCAACATTTCGAGAAGACTCAGTTGCTGGCAGCTGTCTGCAAGATTCTTCTGGACAGCCCCATCCAGTCACCTCCTCCCAAGGTTAGTATATCATTTTATCATCACCATCTCTAAAATTGAGGTTGCTGTCCTCATTTATGTTGTATTGTGCAGGCAGTGAAATCGCGCGTTGATTTCTGTCTAGGATTTGTGAATTAATTCCAGACCAGCGTTTTCTATTTACAATGATGACCGTGGAACACATTGAGCAGAATACAATGTGTTTGTAGCATGTGTTACAGTATTGTTGAGCACTGATCACGTTTATTCCAGGTGAAGCACGGTATTCTGCAGTTTATGCACGACTTGTTGTCTGAAATGGATTCTGGTGTGGAACTGAATACCCCAGAAGTACGGGGCGCCGTACACAAGGTGTTTGAGTGGCTGGAAGATCCAAAAAACGCGGGCTTCCGTCCGGTGGGTTTGATTATTGGTTTGGTTTCGTGGCCAAAACATTTGGCCTTACCACTTATTTTGGCTCCGGCAGCACTTCGATAGGTGAAGAAGTTGTATATGATATTGTGATGACCAAATGCTGCCAGATGAATCGATTTTACCATTTTCGGATAATTACGTACTAGTGAAATAAAATTTCATTATTGAGGTGAAAATTGATGAGTTTTCAATTGGAAACTTTTCCGGATACTCAGTTTTGTCTTTCACACGTAACTTCATTATTCGCAGACAATCGAGCGAGTCATCTGTGATCTGTTCACCCTGAACACGGCCGAATTCTCGCTTCTGCTAACCACTTTCCCGCCAGCTTGGAAACATTACACGTACAGTCTGTTGAACAAAACGAATGGACACGATACCTCGAACAGGTTAGCATTTCTGGACTTTTTCGACTGTACTTTTTCGGTTAGATTTTTTGGCGGGTAAGAAATATCTTGAGTTGAACGGAGTTACGGTAGTTCAACAGTTTTTCTCGTGCTACTGATTGATAGCGCTAGGATTATTGATGATGTTCACATTACCGAGCTAGCATAGGTCTTGTTATCTGTTTTTTGTGTGTTCCTGCTCATATAGTATGCATGAACAGAGGAGATGTCGCGCGCGCCAATATCGAGTTGGTGCATCCTGACGTCCAGTTTTCTCACACATTTATCACTTTATATTTGAAATGTTTTCTGTTTGAGTTTAGTGAACACTATATGATGTAACCAGAATACTAGTGAAGTTTAGTGAACCATTTAACACATAATAGAGTGTTGAGTGTATGTGATTCCAATTGTGTTTCCAGTGAGTCCCCTATGGTGAAGAGGGAAGTTCCTTCCTCGTTCAACAGTCCGGTACCGGTTGATCAGACGGACCACCGCGCGGGTATCAACGGCAGGGAACCGGTCCGGAATGGAAACCGACCCGAACAGAAACCAATGACGCCAGCATCTCACGATTCGTTCAAGGTAGATTTTTAACTATCCTAGGGTGTACCTCAATACTGGAACCCAATTAAAAAATGTAAGCAATTGTGGACTTTATTCATCATTACATAATTTTCGAATGTTTTGCACATGTTTCGCTCTGCAGTAACGTTTTTCAAAAAATCGAGAATTTAGACTTAATAGCCGATTTCAGTTTCATTTGAACCGACTGGATGTTTTCTGGTGTAATTGTATTTGTTGCGTTTAGGACCACGAGTCTCCGCTAGATGAGACCACCCATCTGGCCTATGACCCAGTGGCACAGAAGGAGTATATTGACAGCCTACTGAATGAGCTGGCCACCGTCAGGTCCGAACCCGAACGGTTGGTCTTTGTTGTTTTTGAATAAAACACTTTCGAGTAAATGTTGTGAAGCGTTTCAGACTGAGGTGTTACTATTTCGAAGTAAGCAGAATTTCAGTTTAGTTGAATCTTGAACTTCTGGTTTTAGACTTTCGGCAATTTTCTCGGCATGCTAAATGTCTTTGACTTTTCAATTGTAATGTTGGTTTTACTACAAGTGAAAAACATTTTATATATATATATATATATATTGTGAGTGGTGTTTCTAATGTTCTTTGAATTTTAGGACCAGCCAACAGTGCAAGGCCCTGCAGCAGTTGTACCAAATGATCGCGGAGGGCTCGCTGAGTTCGTGGGACGAGAACTTTGGTCTCATCCTGGTGCGAATATTCGCCTGTCTCGAGACGGACAATGTGAATATCAAGAAGAACGCCCTACGTCTTCTCACTCGAGCATGGTGAGCTGGTTTTGGTCATTTTGTTAGCTAAACTACAAGTAATATAGTTCACGTGAAACGTGGAAAGCATTTAGTCAACTTGTTCGCTGAACTACAAATAAATGAAATAGTTCACGTAACGTAAAACGTGGAAATCAGTTTTGTACTCCATTGTTGCGTGTCTCGGAATTATGTGTTCAACATACTGGAAAATTTGCCTATGTGTAAAATAACAAATATCTTTTCTCTTTTGTCATTCGCGTCGTATTGGTTAGATTCAAACGAAATTTTTCTCGTTCCAGTCTTTTGGAGCCAAAGTGTAGTTCTCCGAGTTATTTGCCTAATTTCAGCGTGGCCCAGGCCGCTCGTTTCAATGACAAGACGGACCTTGTCATTCTGAAGGTGTTCGGAGCAGTTGTCAACGACACGCAGAAAAATGCGGTTAGTTTCATGTTGTATTTTCTCTGGAGCTGATGTTCTCCTGTTTCTCTATTAGGTGAACAACATTTACGGAGCTCATTTTTTGGCAAGCGGTGGTCACTTTGGATGAAAGTACACGGAACGCAATTTCGCCCAACTGGTATGTTATGCTTATGGTGTGACAAGCTGTGAAATATAATCTTCATTTTTTTCTAATCTGTTATTGTCTAGGTTCTGGTGAACGTGGCTGAGGAGTGCATGAAGGTATTGGCCTCGCATCTGCCAGCCCATCTGGTACTAAGGACACTCAATCCTATCATTCATACAACAGTGAGTTTAGAACATTATATGATTAAAGTTACGAAACTTGTATTTTACCATTACGCTATTATTCTCGAAAATTCAGGCTTTGAAAGAATTCTCGGACCTTTGATGAAGTACGTCAGAGTTTTTTCTCTATCCCCGAAGATGTTTTTCTCTCTAATTGTCACATCGAGTTTCAATTCAGCCCTGTGTTTCAGGACGACCCGTGTATTGGCTGTGCACTGAAGATGTTGGAAAAGTTGGTAGATAATATGGATCCGGACGACTTGGCCCCTTTAATCAACGAAGTAGCTCCCGGCGTGGTCAAGGTACGTGTAGTTTTCAAGTTTTAGTGGATGAGATTGAGGAGTGGACCATTGTTTCATTCGATTCTGTTTGTGGTAACTTTTAAAAGTTTTGGGTTATGGTGTTTCATTCTCACTGTAATAGACAGACGGGTGAAACACAATAATCATTACCAACAATCTCGTAGTATACTTAGATAAACGGGCAAAAATAGTTGTTAACGTCTATAGTTGTAGGGTGGCAGTGTTTGGCAGATATGCTCATTCATATGATTGATTTTCAGTGCTATTCGAACCCCGAATCGGCTGTAAGGAAGTCTGCCGTTTTCTGTCTGGTAGCCATGGTCCACAAGTTGGGTCGAGAACTCATGGAGAACCATCTGTTAGCCCTGGATGTTAAAGGAGTGAGTTCACATTGTTTTAAACAGTCAACGTTAATATTAGTTTTAGATGAATAGAAACGTACTCCAAAAGTTCAAACTGTTCACACTTTTGTAAAGTGTCCTCATTCATCATGTCTCAGTCATTGGCATTTTGTTTGCTGCTCATGTGCTGGTGAATATGACGATAAACGCTTTTCTTGGTGGTGTTAAAGAAGGACGATTATGTGGACCAATCCCGTGACATCGGTCCTTTAAACTGCAATTGAAAAATATATTGCGGTCTAAAGGACTGAAGCGTTGCGATTGGACCACATAATCGTCCTTCTTTAACTGTGATTTTTCCAGAACAAAGTGCTGGAGATCTACCTACAGAGGCGTCAAACGGCATCCACGCATTTCTAGGTGATTCTCGTTTTCCAAGTTCTCATTTTACAATCGATTGTTAATTTGTACGAAAAGAATGTTGAAAATCTGTTCCATACAAATGTTTTGATTTCAGTCTTTTCCTTATCGTTTCTCACCCGTTTGTATTCGGTATTGTTTACCCTCAGCCCCTCAGTGTTAGTTGGCATTTCAAGTTTCCCATTTATTTTATTTCGAACCCATCCATGACCGGTGATTTTTTTGCGGGAGGCGTTAGGCGTAGAAGTATTATTTAACCGTTTTATTTCAGAAAAAAAACGAGAACACAATCTTATTCAGTTTTACTTTTGGTCTTAAGATTGTACTTATGTCTCGATGTCTGGTCTTTTCGTTTAGCATTTTTGTTGTGTGAGCCACACAGTTTGACTATTATGTTTGAGCTTTGTATCGGAGAGTGAATTTTCGTTTATGTAATTGTTATTGTGCTTTCTTCCGCAGATTCTAATTTGAAACTTTGTATCATTTGTCACACTTTATGCATGCTTGCTTCGCGAAAATGAATAGTTTTATTCAGTTGTATTTGTATTCAATAAACTATGATATGGACGAAATAGGATGAGGAGAAGGGTTAAACTGCTTCAGAACTCCGTCCAGCCACTGAAAATCGTTATATATCATTTATATCAATATCACAAGTGTTCTGGAAGAAAAGTTCTCATATATTTGGTTAGAGCGCAGAGTTATCTTGTTTTCGAATTCTCTCTAATTTCTGAAAGGTTCTGAAACAAGAATTTTTAAGAGAAAAACTTCACGTGAAGAAACAAGGTATTATGAACTTTTCATTGCAAGGTCAATTGTTGTTTCACGTTCGATCTACTGAACATGTAGTTGTACTACAAGTAAACGGTCACGTCAAACGTGATCAAACTACAAACACAGCGAGAGAGGGCAACATACACCGTATACGCGTGCTCTCGTAAAACGGAACCAGATATGTATTTTTCTAGTAGTAGAATCGGAATGGAACGTACAGTGAGTGGTGCGTGCAGATGTATTTCTATCCAGCAGGGGGTGGAGGTGACATCCTGTCTCTGATACTCGGCGCCCCATCCCTTCACGAAAGACATTCGAATGATGGACATCTTGGTCAACTCGTACGAGGCGTCGAAACCCCGTTGAGAACAGGCCGCCAACAACTGCAAGAAACCTACTGTACTATTGCAATATTTCCATGAATATGAACAAAAGTATGAGACATGTTCTGGTTTCAAGGACTATATTCAAACTTCATGGGAATCGGTTTCAATTTGATTTGTTCAATTTGTTACCGTAACCCACATACTTCAATAATTACTATTTCAAACTATTTCGTATATGCGTATCAAGGTCGGCGGATCATTTTGGTCACGTGAACTGGTTTCTGCGTCTGACACTCCACAACTGTTTTTTCCAGTGCCTTCATTTAACGTGTTGCTCATACAACAGCCAGGAAAACCAAAAAAATCTATAGTGGCCAGTTAGTTTGCAGTCATATTGTAGGAGTATACGTAAGAATGAGGGCCACTATAGCCAACCCCCTGTTCACACTCCTCACCTGTCTGAAGTGTTGAGCGTCGAATATTTTCAGCGAGCACTCGTTGGCAATTTTGACTACGGTAGTGGGATGGAAGCCGTGGATATAGTTACAATTGCGAGATTGCACGAAAATGGCCGAGTCCGACATGCATTCGGCGAAGAGGGTGCCCTGGTTACGCACGTAGGTCAAACGGACACCTGCAATCAATGTAGAGGTAAACATATCTGAGTTGTAGGTTGATCCGCATACTCATCTGAGTACGTATGCTAGAAGATCCCGGAACGTTCATCCCATCCTGCGTCTCTCGCTCTGCCTCACTATTTCTCGTCTCTTACATCCCGGCGGCATGTAAGAGCAGAGAGAAAGCGTATGTTTTAGGAGACGCAGGATGGGATGAAGGTGCCGGGATCTTCTAGCATACGTACTCAGAACAAACGAATTACGACTTAGTTGCTGAGGAATCAAACTACAAACTTAGCAGGTCAGATCAACGTGTAGTTTTTGAGTCGAATCCATCTCAAACTTTTCTTACCGACACTCGGAATTACTAGAAATTCGAAGTTTGAACTCGATATAAAACCCTAATAGTATCCCATCTTTCTTCGGATGAAACTATTAAAATCATTGCGTCAACACTAAGTGGACAACATAAAACACCTTTTCCGATGTGTCTTCTGGTGTTTTCAATGGTTGAATTCCGGTTGACGTTGGCAAATAGTCCAAGACTTATTTTACTCGGGTTGTTCGTCGGATCGGTGTAGCCGTCGATGTCAATGGTGTGCGACGAGACCTGAAATGCCAAAATATTTTAGAAGTTGTATTCATAAAGAGCTCAACTGTGCCACTTTTTCGACAACAAAAAACACGACGGAGCACTACTGGGACAGATGTATTTGCATTGCATATCAGAATTTCTGCTGTTTACCATTTGTGAGACGACTTGACATTTCGAATACTACTATAGAATTTTCTCAAAACAAGCAAACTCACTTTGATTTGTTCCCCGATTCTCGTATTCAACTCGTAGTAGCTGATGGTTGCCCAGTGTTCACTTTCCACGTAGGGTACCTGGAGATGTAGCTAGTGATCCAACTTTATCGTTCTGATTATCGAGTAATTATTAGTGTTGTGTATAGTCTGTTCCACGCGCTCGTACCCACTTAAAGTATCGTAATCAAATTTCAGGCAGTTTTCTTATATGAATTTAAAGAAGGACAATTATGTGCTCCAATCTCAACGCTTCAGTCCTTTAAACTGCAATACATTTTTCAATTGCAGTTTAAAGGACTGACGCGCCGAGATTGGAGCACGTAGTCGTGCTTCTTTAACGTCGTGTTCTCAATTCATTTTCACACAGATCTTCGAAGTGGTGTCATTACAACGTTGAACGGATTCCTGTAGAATATGTGAGATGGAGAAGTAATATAATAGAGTAAGTAAAAATCGATAAAGCACAAACATAATAAATCGATAGTGTGAAGTGGTCAACTCACTGACACTGTCTGCACGTTGGGTGGGATTATGAAGGAGGGCTCTGCCTCTACCATGGAAGAGTACTGAGACTGACTGCAACTTTTAAATTGATTTTAAACTTCAAACAATAATGTTTTCTCATCACTCATACCTTCCTCTCATTTTTAAAATTGATTTGAGTTGGAACATGTAGTTCATATGTCCTTCTAACAGATTTTATTGGTGCGACTGAGAAAAACCATTCTTTCATCAAGCGAACAGGAATAGCTAATTCATATGATGAGTTTTATACAAAAATTATGTGTGCGGAACTTCTTCTCAGACACGTTCCACTAGAAGGAAAGCTTGGGAACAGGAAGTTCAACTGTATACTGTAGGGGTCCACCTAGCATTGGAAAAGACCATAGGACAATGGTAGGGTTTGTTCTTTCTAATCCTATACTGTGTCTGTATATATATTAACAGATAGTGTCTATATATTAACAGATAATTTAGCTTGTTTATACAAGCAACATGGTTTTGTATAGTAATTTCAATCTCCAAGTTTTTCTTATAATTGACTGTTTTCCTATCCCGCTGTGTTTTTAGTTTGATCCCGTTGCGTTTCCGTTGAAATAGGGCAGTATGGCGTTTATAGAAATCAAACTACAACGGAGATTAGTATAAGAAACGAGTGTCAAGGAAGAAAAGATTAGTTTTAGAGATCACATAATCAAAAAGTATAAAACAGGTCCAATAAACGGATATTTTGAGAGAAAGGCCAAGCTCGCTCGTTTGAAATATGGCAAAATCTAGCTGAGTCATTTTGAACTCAAACTCGCAAATCTTATAGATGTATGCCCTTTAATTGCTCACGGCAAGTTTCTCGGAAAATGGTTCCAGAATGACGAAGAAACTAACAAAAAACTTTCCAAAACGTCCGCATAGTTGAGAACAAAAAGTAATCTGCGCAGCGCTGCGCACGATTTGATCATTCCTTCATATTTTGACCGACCTGAATAGCCCGTTGATCTCGATGTTCTGTGGCATTCTGGGACCACAGCCCTCCATGGCCTGGAGACGGCGAATTACGGGCGGAATCTCCGGGGGAGGTCGTTCGGAATATCTAAAAGAATAGGAATAACAACACATGTGTTTATTGAAACAGAAAGAGTCTTTCTATCTAACTCAGCGTTGGTAGTAAACAAACTACGCACGTTGACTTTGTCCAAAATTTAAATCAATCATACTAGAAGTAGTTAGCATTCTAATTAGACATCGTGCCCTTTGTCGTTGCACGTTTCTGAGTTCTGCTGTGTTTTACACGTTTCACGTGACTGTGCGGGCGAATACGGTGCTTCTTGTCCGGATCTGATGTGTTTGTATGTTTGTAGTTTGGTCCCTGTACTTTCAGGGGCAATTCAGTTTTCTGTGTTGCTGATCTTACCTGGGCACAAGTACCGGCGGTAGTACCCCTGCGCTCTCCACTCGGATGTAGTGGTAGGGATTGATGCAGATGTCCTTCTGATTTGACTCGTAGCAATATCTGAAACGAAAACTATAAGAATGGACAATACAATAATTTCGCGGAACATATTATTTTCCGCGAAATTAACTTCTTCTTTCGTTTTTGAGGTTTTCGGAGGTTTTTCGGTATTATATATTTGTCATAGAAACGCGTAACGACAGTACTGAAGCGAATACACACTTCACGCCCTTGGTTTCGATTTTTTCCTCCAGTTTCACGTAAATCGTTGAAATCATAGATCAGATAGACAAGGTATTGGGAACATTGACTTTTTACCCCCCACCTTTCTGAATTGGTATTGCGTTTGGGGAATTGTAGTTTGACCCCCCCCCCCCACCACCGGGGGGTGATAATTCAATTTATCACTTGCAATACAAAAGTTTGAGAGTACCCCACTCGTTGAAGTTTGACCCCCCACCATTGAAGTTCTACCCCCCGCCGACCCAGGTGGGGGGTAACTAGTAAATGTCGAAGTTGATTTTTGACCCCCCCCCCCCTTTCCTAGATTTTCAGGTTTTAGCTTAGGTGGGGGGTTGAAGTGCTACGGGGGGGGGGGGGGGGGGACTCAACTAAAGTGGGGGGCGATACTTCAATTTTCCCAAGGTATTATCGTACAACACTATGATTCTGTTTAAATCATGGAACACGGTACTTCGTAACGTGTCGTCATTCTTCGTTGGAATACTTGAATTGAATGAAAAACAATATTACCTGCATGACTCGATAGCTTTGAGTTCGTGATGTGACTGAAGATCGGGCCATCGATACACACGACAATAAATGACATGGGGTAGGGCCTGAAAACTACTACAGTACACATCAAAGGATCTTTCCACTACTACAGATAAGGTACGAAAGTGAGAGGGCGTTGTTACCAGAAAGTAGTGAAAGTGATCAGGTAATAATGGGAGATTCACAAAAATCGTCGTCGACATTTACAATAACAAAACTAAGATTGACTCAGTTGTGTTCACGTGATGTTTTCACGTAAAGTGTCTAAACGATGTATCTCCGAGGTTTACAACGGTAGTGTACTAATAAATTCTCTAGTTATCTAATAGTTAGTTACCGTACCTTTCTGTGGGAAATTTGCAGTCTTCCATCAAGAGATCTGGGAATCGTTACACACTCGGTCGGATATTTACCCTCGCACTGGAAATACCCAAAAAGTTATAGATCAACATTTATACATTGACTGAAACATTTCACTGATGGATAAGTTACACAGTTAGTTTTCAGGGTAAAATGTCAAACGGACACGACCCAAGTGAATAATAAACAATGATCAAAGTATTTTTACCTGCAATGAATACTCCAATTTGTTTAGAGCATCTTTATTATGCTTCAATAGTTTTTTCATCAGATTATCGATCGCCTTCTTTGCCCAGTTTTCATCCTCATCACCTTAAAATGAATAATATTTCTTTAAGAACATACTTTTCCACTTTTCTGAATTATTTCTAAATTTTTCATACTTTCCATGAGAGCAAATGGTACAATTCCAAAAAATGAACAGTCATTCTACGTATAAAACAAGAAAGTTCGAAGCAACTGGATTGCATTCTGTATCATTGCTTAGATAAGAAAGATTCTTGGTAAAATATAGAGAAAATTTGCTTAATATTGAAAACTAAAATTTGAAATATCTCAAGTTTTGAATTGATTACTCACCCTGCTCCAACCCAGATGCTTGCTGATGTTACCCTTCAATACATCGAACTTCATTTGTACACTGTAAGTGAAATATTCAATCAAATGTTTAGTTTATTTTGTATGAAAACAAAATGTTGTAGGAAGAACTGTCCGAGATGTATGCTCGAAGTTCATATAGTAGTACTCACTTCAACGTCTACTCCACGTACTACACTCTTTCATTGTGAAAATATTGTGATCTGTACATGTTTCTAACCACTTCAACGAGACCGCGAGTGTATTGGTGTGGTCTGTGGTTCCAATCATACTCACGTACAAACGTACG